>JBCAUG010313958.1:0-17422 GCA_038406175.1 Haplosyllis leylae | reverse complement strand
GTGAACTGACAAACACAACTCAAACTATTACCTTCCCCCATCCTTCGGATAAGCATTATATAATGAAATTTGATGAAATAAGTGCAAATAAAAATTATAGTAAATTACTTAAGTCCAGTATACATGTGAAAAAAAAATTTGAAAAAAAGTGGATCTGATAGATTGATTGTGTGGGTTTCCAAATGTTAACAACACAGTCTAGCTACTCACCAAAATCGGCAAACGGATCTCTGTGAGTCGTCGGACTAGGTTGCCTGTCAAAAGCTTTGTTTTGTTGCTGTCCAGCTCCACCGCTGCCAAATATTCCAAGATTAGGATTGCTGCCTCCAAATCCAGGACTTGTTGCATTTAAGTTTAAGTTCATCCCTCCAAAATTCATAAGATTGTCTTCTTGTTTTGAATTACCTTGAGAGTTAGACGGTTTACTGTCCATGAACGCCAGAAATTCATCACTCTTATTCTTACTTTGGGATGCTTTGGACGCTGATGTATTGCTGCTTCCTAAAAGATCAAATGCGTCAAAATTGGACGCCTTGGACTTCGACTGAGCGCTAACTGATGGCTGATTTGAACCAAAGAGGTCAAACGCATTTTGGTTTGTTGAAGGCTTAGTATGAGCAGACATGTCACTGAATGGATCAAATGTGTCACCCACAACAGCAGGTTTGGTGTCATTTACGTTATTTTGTAAATCAGCAGCACCAGTAAGAAGTTCCAGAGTTGAAGGTTCAGGAGCTCCAGTGTCCAGTAAATTCACACCTTGAGTCATAGAATTAACATTAGAAGAGCCAGTACCCGACATATTAAGCAAGTCTCCAGTTTGCGCATCATCTTGTTTGAACTCTTGGCCGCTACTGAAATCGGCTTCAAAGAAATTCTCCTCTGGAATATTTACAGTATCTTTGGGTCTTTCATTGAAAAAGTTATTTTCTTCCCCATCTTCGCCAGCTGCGCTTTGCACTCTTCCAACTGACAGCTTTCCAAATTCTTCATCAACGCTGTCATAACGTTGTCTGCTGCTGGATGTCCATTCTGTATTGCCATTATCAATCAATCCTTCATTCTCGTGTTGCCAATCTAAAGTGTCAAAGAAGCTGCTTTTTGGTGCAGGTTGTTTGTTTGGGGCCGCACCAGGGCCTGGCGGAGGTGGTCTCTCTGGTTTTCTCCTATTTGCTGGGCTGTCGTGCGTGAATTGAGGTTCTGGAGAAAGGCGTCCGTCTTGGCTGTGTTCACTCGAACTTTGGCTGGCTGATCTATTTAACTTTCTCCTAGCCCTTTCTGAAACTCCTGTGAAAAGAAAGAAATCTCTTTTAAATAATTAATTCTTTTCAGTTCACATGAACGCACTGTATCGCTAACGTTGCAAAACGAAAACTGACCGTATTGATTAAGCATCTCTTCTTGTTCTTCTTTTGTGGTGAACAGTATTTTTGGACCAATGCTTTTACCAGTAAAACCTTGCCATGGAAATGATGTTCCTGGTTGTGGCCTTTCTTTAGCAGAAACAGCGATATCTACAGCTACCCGAAAATGTTCTTGGAATTTATCTCCTGGTTCCATTTGATCAAGTTCTTGGCTACAAAATTATGCAAATTATTAACTATGAACTTTCAACCCTCCTTACAGCTCAAAATGTCTATCCTGCATTTTTTATTGTTCCTGTAATCAAACTGCGTGCAATATCCATTTCAATCCAACTGCATAAAATTTATGCACAACTTTCTAACCTTGGGAAGAGCAGGGACTTCTTATCTGGTGACACAAAACCGGTGTGAAATTGAAACTGAAACATCTTCATTGACGTTATCTGAATAGAAGTTAGGAAAAAAATAAACATCCAGCGTCCATTTCAAATTTACAGTGCTTTACCGAACAACAATTTAAAAATATTTTCTTTACAAATCGACCTTCTTAATGCAAACAAATCATTACAATAGAGCCTCCATAGTGATACAACTTCTTGATACCAAACTTATCCTGATATATTTACCTTTCCCTGAACTTTCCCACCAAAAGTAGACCTTGCGTGATACACAACGACGGTTACATCTCCGGAAACCTGAGTATTCAATGGAATTGTCACTTTCCCCTCCTCGACAGAGAAACCTCTCATTTTGTCATATTCTTGTGACGTCGTCAAAACTCTGTCTTCTCCAATGTACACCTCTACGAACGGTCTGCAACCATTTCTGTAAAATAGGTAAGACCATTATGACAAAGAAAACAAATATTGTAATGAGATATGATTAATTAAATTCTTCTTTATCCTTGTAAATTTTATAATTTACATCAGTTTCCGTTTCAAAACCCACACGTCCCATAAATATAAAGAGGCACACCTCATCCTATTGAACAACGGTACTGGGCACATGGTGAGTGATACCATCATGACAGTTCTTTGATGGGGTATAATGGGTTCTTCTGCAACCATATCTCTTATGTAGCCGATATAACTGTAAAAATTACATAGTGGTTTTCAAAGTATTGTCGTTCTCTTTCTTACCGAATTCTTAAATGATGTGTTGTAGAAATCCATTTTATTTTGCGTTATTATAATAGTTAAATAGAACATGCTTTTAAATCCAAATGTCTGTTAATCTAAATGCCTTAATAATTATCTCATAACGTACTCCTTCGGCCGTCCTCAAGAGTAAATCCAACTTTTAGAATGGCCTTGCTTTACAAATGCCTTCCAGATGGTCATTAATCTTTAAAAAGGTATACTTATTCAAAACAATTTAAAGTACCGTTTCTGTGATGAAGATATGAGAGGAGGTGATCTCCTAGTTGCAAATAGTTGCATAGCGGGTGAGGGGTTGTCAAACAGTCGCGTAAAGCACAGGAATGCTCCAATTACCGTTGCTGATGCAGCTTTGCCATCCTGTAAGCAACCCATATAATTTTAACCAATTATGAAGTTTTTCGTTACTTCAACTTATTTACAGAAATTAGATCTGTACGTATCCATTCGTATTATGCGTAACTTACTAGACAGTGAACAATACATATATTTTTGGGATTCTGTCGCAACCACAAATGCATGTTCTTGCATATGGCAAACAAGTTCTGTAGGGTAGGTGCTTTTCTCTGAGACCAGCCACATTCCGAGACCTACGAACAAAACATTCGTAAATTAATTCAAGATTTCTTGAAATTTAATCAATTTAATGAAGGGGATTTTTGGAAAGTAAAATGTCCTTTCAAACATTTACCCTGTTTTGAAATTTGGCAACTCTGTATGTTCGCTGGGACAAATTGTACACAGCATAACTATTTGCATGACGAGCATCTAAAAATGCTCTAACGTCATCGATGTGATTTTTAATTGCGGATTCCACACCCTCAGCAGGAAAGGACATAACTGAAAAAACAAAGAAAATAATCACATTTTAGTAAGCGTCATTCGCACTTGTTATAATTTTTATCGATTTTTATTTTGTATCATTTCAAAAAAGTGTGTTTTCACTATCCCTACCTGCCAATCGTGTCGTCATGTAGGAAAAATCTAAATCTCCTTTATTCATACTTCTACAACATACAGAAACGCGATGTAGATGTAACCATCCATAATTATTTGTTAAACAAGTTGTAGCTTACACGCGTTTGTATTTGTCTTTGATTACTTTCGGACCTTTTGTCTTTTCATCGGATCCTATGTATTTTAGTTGGTTTTTTTTGTACTGTGTACCGCAACTTGTTGATACAATTATAGCAACTTTTATGATAAGCAGTATGGCGTCTGAAAGGATGACAATGAATGTTAAAAGTTTATTGTCATAATCAGTGTCATCTAAGGTCTCCCTCGGCCAATCTGCTGGGCATTACAAGACACATTTACATCTTTACTAAAGTCTGTTGTCTGTTTGTCTGCCTGTTAAACCTGGCGTCGATTGGCTGTCTGGAGGTACACAACACAAGATGTCCTCAAAGGACAGTCATCCTGTCGTCATACCCTGAGCGTAGTAGGAGTCACGGCTAATAACAACCAATGAGGCGAGCATTTTGTTTCCACATTTTGGTTCTTGAAGATGCATGTCATTGCATTTGAAATACTTACGCCGACACTGTTTCCATGACTTTTGAAGACGCGTCCTTTACTTTTCCCATAAATCCCAAAGCTCCTCCCTTTAGAGCTCCAAATAAGGCAGACGTAGAACTCTGCTGATTTTGCTGCTGTGAGGGTGATGCATGATTCTGGGTGGGAAAATCTGGGCTGCCTGGACTGTCACGACGGCAATGTGATGGACTTTGGGTATTTCCTGAGAAAATCAAATTCTCTAGTCTGAACTAATTTAAAATATGGAAACAAAATCAACAAGCTCAGTCCATCTGGACTGCTGGCAAAATTTGTCTGTCATTTAAATTCTTTATGGCTTTCATTTACCATTACTTGGAACAGCTTCAAAGATATTTAATGGAGCCTTAAGGTTGACATTTCTGGCTGCAGCTATTTCTTGTAGACGTGCAAGAACTTCATTTATGGTAGGGCGATCACGGGGATCTACTTTGAACATACCCACTGGATAACAAAGTAACAAAGAGAATTACATAATTACCAAGGGTACTATGAGTGGAAAATTATTACGTGCCTGAGCTAATAAAGACAATAATTTCGTCTGCGATACTGCTTAGTAACTTAAAGTAAACTCACTAATGAGATCATGGAATACTGTATACTCGTTATCACTTGCTGGAATGTTGTAATTGGCATTGATTATTCTCAGTTTGGCAGAGTCTTCATACGGGTGCTCATTAAAACACAACGCGAACAAAATGCATCCCAATGCCTGAAAAAGAATGATATTAAATGAACCACAAATCGATTTGGTTTGAACGAAACAAATTCAGATCACATTATCATTTCTTTTACTTCGTTGAATGGTAGCTATTTAGTAGTACTCACCCACAAATCCGCCTGTTGGTTGATAGGGAAGTTCTGGTAAAGATCCAACATTTCTGGAGCTCTGTACATTGGAGTCGTGTTCTTGGCAATCTAAAAATAACAATTAATGATTCGGTAGTGAGTCTCAGATTCAATTTCGAAAAGAACATAAACATTCTTGTCAGTTAACTTGGCGCTTCAACTTGGAAGAACCCCCCCCCCCAGTCCAGCCATCAGACTCCTTTTTCCGTTTCCTTCATTAGTATCGCAATGCATGAGTTTCCTTTAAATATAAATCGGATTCTATTCTGGAGCCTGCGACAATGAGCCTTACCTCATCTTCAACAAGGCTTCGTTTAACCGCTGACCAACTATGGTCTGGCTCATACTGTTTTGTTGTCGCACTACCAAAGTCACACAACTTAATTTGACCTCTTGTACTTAACAGTAAATTCTCCACCTACGTATAAATGGAAGTATTACTAGTAAATAAAATGTCAATTATTTTGTTACACTTCACATAAAGTAATAGCGACTAGTAAATAAAAATGTCAATTATTTTGTTACACTTCACATAAAGTAATAGCGACAGTCAGGTTGACACCAGAGATAACTGAAAATGCGCGTTAAATCTATGGTTTCTAGTAAGAAAACATTTGGTCACATCCGGATTGTCATAAAACAAATAGATACTTGCCAATCAACAAAAAATTACTGACCTTCAGGTCTCTATGAGTAATAGGAGGTTGCTGCTTATGCATGTGCTGCACTGCTTTACAGGTCTGATAGAAAATCTGCAGGACCGTATTGCAGGAAAATGGCTTCCCGTGGTTGCGTAATATGCTGACAAGTTCTCCTCCTATTAAACGGAAACAATATGACATTTTTGTGTCTATTTTACCCAAATATTCATTTTTTAAACATACTGATGTACTATTGAACTTATATGAAAACAATTGAAATACCCGTGCATAGTTCAGTTAGGATGAGAAACTCTGCTTGTCCGTGGTCGGATTCTTCTTTACAGATAGAGGCTGCAGCTATAAACTCTATTATGTTGGGGTGACCCGACAGCTTTTTCTGTGTATAAATTTAAGGATAATCTGTTCAAATACTAAACAATGACAAAGTCCTAGATGGTGCCAAAATTGCTGGCCCAAATACAGCTTTGTGTTAATAATTTCCTTCTACCTACTTAGAATACTGTACATACAGAATTTCCACTTTTGTGCTCTCATAAAAATTCCTAAATCAAAGAGCGTGTTCGATCAGTCTCTGTTTGTGTTTGAGTACTGAGCTTCAGTTGCAACAGAGAACACAGCCCGTTCGCAAATTACCAGTATTCCAGAATACTGATAACTTTAATTGAGCAGTGTTCTGCCAAGCTAAGAACACTGCTCATGGAAATTATCAGTATTCTGGCATAGTGGTAATTTGGGAATGAGCAGTGTTCTCCACCGCAACCGAAACTCAGTTCTCAAACAGAGACAGAGGCGCACGAGAATACACAAATCAAGAGACCTTTCCAACGCAAAGAAAAGGTGGCCATTAGAACTCTGTTGTTACACTACTTTGTCTTTGTTCTATTTTGCATGCTCCCTCCCATTTGCTCCGAAATAGATGTAAAGGTAGAAATTAAATTTCGAGAAGAAAGTTCCTGCTTCAGAAAAAGGATACAAGAAAACTGATTTCCTGCAAGACGGCTCTGTTCTTTTCTTCATCACTTGCAAGTAATCGCTGAAATGAACAGATTACTGATAAAAAGTCACTCAAAGCGTTTGCCACCGTGACTAAAAGACTGACTTGATTTTGTGCCACGCTTGTGTAACACGTTGACATATCTAGAACTGTCACTATGTAAGCAAAACAATAAAGGCAGCGTCTACTAGCAATTCGTACTCACCTTCAATGCGTATTCCTTTCTCGTTGTTTGGTCCTCTGCCACAAACACAAAAGCAAATCCCCCTGAAGAATAAAATTTTGTAAACGTAAACGTCAAAGTCGCCCACACGTCAACTCATTCACAGATTTATTAAGTCACTGCAATCATACATTCACAAATGTACAGAGTTCAATTCCCTCTTCCCCGAGCTACAGGCTCTGTTTCCCTATCCACCGCCCACCCCTTCATCTCACGTAGTTAATGTACAATTCCTCGTTTTCTTGTTCTCTTTCTGCTTAAAATTGAATTGTTATAGAAAACATTGTTTGGCCGACAATATAATATTTGACAGTCAATTGCTGTTCATGTCAAAAGGTGACGTAGCTCTTTTCTACTTTAAAAGTTTCATGACCTAAACATGACTTGAAACACAACTTTGGTTCAGGTGACTCCAAATTCATAAATAAACAATATTTCGGATGGTTAGATCTAGATTAGAAATTACAAAAAAATATATAGCTGAAACCACCCACCTTCTGCAATCACTCTTTTCACTCTCAGCTTTTGTTGTCCTAATTCCACATTTTGGCCTACAAAGTCATTATCACTCGACCCGGCCACATTACCAATGTATCCTAAGGCAGATCGGAAAAAATCAGCCATTCTAAATCATGATTAAATTCAATCGGTCTGAATGATCACTAAGAACGGCCGAAACCGGAAACTAGTATGATTTCCTGCGCATCGGGGTGCGCTCAGTCGATCGTTGTGGTCTGCCATCTATCGGCTTCCATGTGCCTGATAAGGTGGAGTTTGGAATTTTTAGATGGAGGTATGTAGTTTTAATTATTCAAATAAGTGGTGTAGATTGAATTTCTACGTTTCGAGGTGCTTTGAAAATTGCAGCGAAACAGGCCACCACCACCATATATATTTTAGGGCTTCGATAAATTGTTATCGTCCTGTGGCGATTTTGTGATGGTCAAGCTGACAAACAGCGTGATTCACAAAGGATGATGATCATAGCACCTCATAATCATGCATATTTATATGGCCACGGAATTCTTTCTCCTATTTATCTGACCCATTTGCATGTATCAATGTTTCGCAACATTGCTTCAATGAGACCACATCCGGGCATATTTTAGTGATGGTCAAGCTAACCAATCATGCATATTAAAAACCTTACAAGTACCGTCTACTATCAGTGTGACAATGATTTAAGGTCTGTTCACTGGAGTTCTTTAACAGAATAGAACAACCACCCCAAATTTAAAAAAAGAAAAAAGAAGCTCAACGTTCTGTTTATTTATTTCGACATAGATTTCAGTCATAAATGGCACATTACAGTAGTACTGCCTTCTTGATTATATGAATCTTCTCAAGTATCCCGGAAAAAAACATACAACTAGCTGTAACATTTAACAGACATGTACAAACGTGGTTTGTGTGAAAAGAAAATATTAGCGAATAAGCACGACCGGTCCAGTCTCCCCAGAACACCAAGAAAGAAAGAATTCACTCGATTCTGTAACATTTATCCAACTTTGATGATGCTCTAAGCATCCCAACGGTGTGAAACAAAAGATACTGCAAACACTGAAACATTCACCTTTTTCTATCAGCTTTAAATTCTGTCACTTTGCAATTTATATTTACAACAAGAACATTATTTGTGTGTTTTTTATGAACACGTAACAACAAGAAAGTAATGCAGTTTGCATCATAATTTTTACGCGTAGAGTCTGCATCTGCTTCCCACATGCATTAGTATCTTGTGTGCATATTCTATTTCTGTATTCATCAATAGGTCAAAAATAAATAATGAGTGGGCTTGAAAGAGCCACTATCAAAGTGTCCAGCACATTTTAATTTTAACTGTACAAGTCGTCGTCTCCATCTTCAGCAAAGTTTCCTCCACCTGATCCGCCTCCTGCTGGCGCTCCTCCCTGACCCGATCCTCCTTGACCTGGGAACCTGCGGGTGAAAATTATTTAGCAAATATTAATTGGTTTGTAGGTCTATATGAACAAATACTGACCAAGCCCTGACAAGGACCGAGCGATAGTGAGGGGGTCCGGGGTCCCAAAATCAAAGTTGCTCAGAATGACCTGAAACATGTTCTGTTATGGAATTTTTGAGATCCGATGAAATTTACAAAATTTTGTATCTGAGCTAACAAGCAAGGAAGGCAGCATACAGAGACTCTAGTGACCAGATAAGTCGCTCCGCTCTTAGAGGCTGTGAGACTAAAAAGAAAAGTATTGGTTAAATTGTTCACCTTTTTAAATTAATTATCTATCTTAAATGCACTAAAATGATGTCATATATCCAAAGTAAATTACGTCAAATTAATGACGTTACGTCCTGATCAATAACAGAATTTATGGTCCAGTGCTGTCAATGGCAACATTCAATAAAATGCGTCAAAATTATTATTGACCACCGGATTTTTTTTTTTTTTTTTTTTTTAAATCAAAGTCATCTTGAATACAGCCAATACTCTTTCTTTTTTTCCTTTTTTAAAGTAACAAGGCGATGGGGGAACTACCTGAAATTTCCACCGAATCCCCTACTCTGTTGAAGCGTCTGTGCAAACATCTCGTATTTTCTAATGTCATTGTCTGTTACGGATCGCCTAGCGAACTTCATAGCCTCTTCAAAATGATCCCTTCGGATTTCTGGTACTGGATCGTAATCGTCATCCTGTATTCCCGAAGTTTAAAAAATTATTCTCAGGAAAATTCATTCACTGCTTCGACATTCAGTTACGATTTATACCATGAGTCACTGTTGCTAACAAATTTACCATGTCATCGTCTGGGTTATCTGCTCGCTCTCGTTCTCTTCTGATTTCGGATTCGATTGCTTCCCTGATAGCCAGCTTGCACGCCCTCTGGCAGATTTCGGTCAAATCGGCACCACTAAAGCCGTGCGTAGTTTTTGCGAGATAATCCAAATCCACATCCTACATTTTGAAAGAAAAGCTTTAATATGCACTTCTGCCAATCACTTAGAACTGCATAATACTATATTGGCAGGATCATAAATAAAACTACTACTGATCTGACAGTTTACTAACTGGAGAAACTGGAGATTTCCTCAAGTTTGCTTTTAGGATTTGCACCCTCGACTTATCATCTGGAAGTGGGATGTAAATGAGTTGATCAAGACGGCCAGGACGCAAAATAGCTGGGTCAATAATGTCTGGTCGGTTGGTCGCACCAATGATGAAGACGTTTTTTTTGGAACTCATTCCATCCATCTCGGTAAGAAGTTGATTGATAACTCGATCTGCTGCACCACCTCCATCACCGACATTGCCACCCCGGGCCTTCGCTATGGAATCTAGTTCGTCAAAGAACAGAACACATGGTGCCGCAGACCTGGCCTGCAAAACCAAGTATATTACATTTTTGGCAGAATCCAAAATAAAATCAATGATATCACATTTTCCGCCTGTTTATTAATTTATGGTATGTCAAAAGACGGTTTGGCTACTATGTGATGGCTTATCCTACCCATCAACTGATTGGTGGAAATTTCATTCAAGTTTTGAGCCTTACAACACCATAACGATCTTACCTTATCAAATATATCTCTAACATTGGCTTCCGACTCTCCAAACCACATGGTCAACAGCTCTGGGCCTTTTATGGAAATGAAATTCGCCTGGCATTCATTGGCTATGGCCTTGGCAAGCAAGGTTTTACCACATCCTGGTGGTCCATAGAACAAAACTCCTTTCGATGGAGTCATGCCGAACTTGAGGAATTTGTCTGGATGTTCTACTGGATACTGAACAAGTTCTTGCAATTCCTTCTTTACGTTTTCTAATCCTCCTACGTCATCCCACGTTACATTTGGAACTTCCACTGAGGTCTCACGCAATGCACTTGGATTGCTCTTGCTCAGGGCCCACTGTAATATTAAGAAAGTAATTTACAACTACAATCACACGAAAGCTTGCATTTTTAAAAATACAATACATGCACGTTGATCCACGTCATTTACTGAATGGACACTGAATTAAATCCTGATTTTCTACATATGATGACTAATTTTGCTGGAAAAATCCTCACTCTGAAATCCTCTTGTGTTACTGCCAGGGAATCTAGAACCTCAGCATCTATGCTCTCATCTTCCAAGTCTATGAGATCCATCTTTCCTCTGATCTGCTGCAGAGCCGCTTCCGAGCACAATGCTGCCAAGTCAGCCCCCACGTGTCCATGAGTTTCCGCAGCAACCTAAATGAGATTAAAACAATATGTATAAATACTAGAATGGAACCAAACAATAAAAAATTGCCGTTCAGTGTTCAGTGAAACATAATTATTATACAGAAATGAACTGTTCACAAGGTGAGCAATAAAGGAATACAATAGATACAGTCCAAGTTCAGATCTACGTTTTCAATGCCGAGGTAACAAGTTGAAATGGGCTTTGCTGATATCAATACCTGTTCCAAGTCAACGTCATCCGCTAGTTTCATATTCTTCGTGTGAATTCTAAGAATTTCAAGACGGCCAGTGGCATCAGGTATACCAATATCTACTTCTCTGTCAAATCGACCTGCGTGTCAAAAACAGTGGCGTTCTATTTACTAAGAATTATAAAGTACGGTTTGAGCGCATTAGTCCAAGCTTCAACATACAAATGATTGTGATCAATTTTCTGATGTTCCCTTACTTTCATTTGTAAAATGTTCTTGATGTAGTTTGATTAATATTCGTGTTTCTGTGCGTCTGTGTGTTCAATATAGTATATTCTAACACGACGAAACTTTTTAGGTTGTCTCAGACCCTAATTTGCACATACACTTTTTTGGCCAACCTAGACCGGGTGGGGCCGAGTTGTGCTAACCCAGTCCGTTGCCCTTGGTAATTAATATCAAAACAAAAGCAAATTGACTCCTTTTTGTAACTTATCTTGTGTTAGAATAGGGACATTCGCCTCATAAATTGGTCTGGTTTGTCTCAGACCTCGGTAAGGTTTGGGTTAACCTAGCCATCTGTCAGGGTCTCCGACCCTAACTTTGGTCTGCAACAACCCAGACCGCTTACTCGGCGAAGGTTCCTTAAACACCTCTCGTCTTACCAAAACGTCTTAGAGCAGCGTCAACACTGTTTGGTCTGTTGGTGGCAGCCATGACAATCACGTGTGATCTTTGTTTCAAACCATCCATCAAGGTTAGCAACTGAGACACAATACGCCTTTCAACTTCTCCGTGAGTCTTTTCCCTTTTAGGAGCAATTGCATCCAATTCATCGATGAAAATTATAGCTGGAGAATTCTTTTCTGCTTCTTCGAAGGCTTTTCTCAGATTACTTTCAGATTCACCAGCCAACTTGCTCATTATTTCTGGGCCATTAATGAGGAAGAAGAAAGCTCCGGTTTCATTAGCCACAGCTCTAGCAATCAGTGTCTTTCCTGTACCTGGTGGTCCATACAGCAAGATACCCCTTGGTGGCTGACAGAAAAGAGAATGGTGATGGTAAGTGTACACATGCGGATTTGTATTGAAGTTCGTAACAATACGTAAGGTTAATAACGAAAATGAGTTGCACCTTCACACCGATCGATTTGAACAACTGCGGATGTCTCAGAGGTAATTCGACCATCTCCTTGATCTGGGCCAACTGTTTTCGACAACCTCCAATATCGTCATAACCTACTTCATTCAGGGCTTCTTCTTCTTCCTACGATACCAAGACGACAAGATCTTATTATTTTCGGTGTGATTCAAATTTTAACTGGAGAATTTTTTAAACAATTGAAAGATCGCCCATTTTAACACAGTTTCCGTTGACGATGCACAATAACCACCTTCATACGTATTTATTTATTAGTGACTACCTCTCTCTTCACGGGTTCTCCTTCGCAATGTATAACAGTGTCGGGAGCGACGATGCAATACGGTGTAGGCTCTGTTTCTATTACTTTAAACTCCACTGCTCTCATTCCTCCTCTCACTAAAAATATATCTCCCTTACGCAGGGGTCGGTAAGCCTCAAGGAAGTAAGGCTTCAAGTAGACTTCAAAGATATTCCTGAAAAGATTTCAATGCTTCTCATCTTGTGTGTGACGTCTAAGGAAGCTACATACGTTTTTTAAAAAATCAGTGAAGTTCTGCGTGACGACAAAAACACTTACCCAGTCAAACCCTCCACTGTGTCGTCAATAGGCAGAACATGCACTCTTTTTCCATATTTGACATCTGGACAAGCCTGTATGCTAAATGAATAAATTGCAAGTTGTACAAGATTTTAAAAACAAAAAACCACAGATTTTTCTGTGTCTGGTTATGAATAATAAATGTAACATAGACAAACAGCGAGCTGAAACCAAGCTCAATGTGGAACAATTTGCTCGATGCGCACGCAGACCATCTGTGATGCACTCGCTCTCAAGTCCTCATCAGATGTCTCACAACATCACCACCACTAGTGTACAAGTGTGTAGACTTTTCTGTACACCGTTAGGTTACTGTCTCGTTGGGGTTTACGTGAAAGAGATGCTATCGCTTAGCAGGCAACAGACCTGAATAGACCTATTAACAGCAAAATACCACGAGCAAAAAAATTCTCACTACTGACCTTACAACGTCTCCTAATCGGACTCTCAGGTTATTTCTCACACATCGGTTAATCCTAATTTTATCATTGCCCACAGTATCATCAGAGAGCACAATACAAACAGTGTCCTTTCTTCTTTTACCCTTCAGAAGTACAGTGTCACCACGAAACAGCTGCAATTCATCCATTTTCGCCTGAAATCAATAACAATATTTCAAGGAACGACGAAGCTTAAGCCTTTTACTTCCGATTCGACATACTGTATAAAACACCAACAACAGCAAATATTTTTACGAAATTTACCTTCACTTCAGTAACAATCTATTACTTACCTCAAATGTACTCACAATAAACGTTCTTTTCTATACCAAAGAGGTATTCTCTTAATTAAACACTCCACATTCAGGACAGTTATACTGCCATAGCATGTTGCCTTTCTTTTAAGTGTCTCATTATGTTTTATTATTTTTTATTTTAATCATGAATAATGCCCGAATCTCTCAGTCCAAGTCCGTACCAATTGTGTGACCATTGAGCTTCATTTCAGAAGTTGATCTCTACTACTACACATTTTTAAAAGTCGTATCCTTTAAAATCAGTCAACAGCGTTCTAAGAGTAATAATATCTGAAACACTAACCTGTGATAGCGACACAACTGAATTGTCTTCATTTACCGCTTCCTCCACAAGAAGTCGGTTTGGTCGTTCTTTTCTCCGCAAGATTGCGGTTTGCAAATCTTCTTGGCTTAAAATAGTAATATATAGCATTTACAGAAAACCTGCTATTTATGAATTAGTCCAAAACAACTTGGAAACTCGGCAACCAAACATCTACATCATGCAAGTTTTTGCTAAAAAATATTTCCTAATTAGCAGAAGCAATCTTTCATGGACACACCTCTTCATAAGAGTCAAAATTCAATTCTGAAGTATTTATCAAAATTATTACCGCTTGTAATTAGCTAATCAGAAACCGTTGTCAGTTTTACACGCTGTTCCATTGTGCCAAAAATCGTTAAAAACTTGACCATGAAACTATGGTCTTGAAATTGAGTCTTTAAATTGACGGATAAAGTTTCAAGTTCACCTCTTTCGTGGCTTGGAAAATAGCCAATATAAAATTGGGAATGTATTCTAAATTGCAAAAGAATTAATTAGGATTGGTGTATCCATGGTATTTTGAGCAAGATTTAATCTTTATTATTGTACATTGAGAAATATGGTCTTAGTAGTAGGTAGCTTGGTTATAAAGGTTTTACTGAAGACAGCCTTCCTACGATGTTACCGATAGAAGGTACCATTTCGAAATATTACAATTTTTCAAACCCAATATCGGTTACATTCCCTTCATTTTTGCATTGTTCCTACTGGAATTTTAACATAAAAATGTCACTCTTTTGTGTGTGTACTCTTTCCCTAACACACTAGATCTAGATCTAACATGATAAAGCAGGTTGGAAGCTTCAACAACCAATGGCAGTTTTACACGTCATTGTTTACGTCCGACAGAAAACATCATGCATTTAACTTTAACATGACAAATTGTGAACTCTTTTCTTTCGAAATCGTTTCCTTAACAAAATCTATCGTAATATCCTGTGGTCATATTTAATCACAAGAATGTCCTGTGTACTTTTCCATTCTTCTTTGTTTAAGAATGTCCATCTGTCAACCTTTGCCACAAAAGGTCTTGGCTTTAAATAAGATACGGCACATAAACAGCATGCAGTTTCAATGATAAAACTCGGTTGCGTATGCAGATTGGAATTAAAACTTTCTTGGCCAAAATATAATAAAGTCGTTCACATTTCTAACGTTCCAAAAAACATGACACATGAAAATTGAACCAAGTCCATGGCACCGCACAAAGGAAGAGCCACACAGAATTAGTACAATGAGCTTTCCATTTCTAGAATGGCTGCCTTTAATGGTCACAAATCTTTAAACTTACTTTGAACCTTCTGCCATTATGAATTTAGTTATTAACGTCTTAATTGGTAAGTTTGTCCTTTTGCGTGTGTCTTGCCGGTACTGCTGAGTCAAATATGGCTGCTGGCCTTCGACACGAGTGTACCACGTCATCAGAATCTGCAGTCTACGACTGAAACATATTTACAGAAACCCGTAGAATCTTATGGAAAAGTGACCAAAACTGTACACAAAACTCTGCCAAGGGGCAGCACGGGTACAGAAGGTAGGGGTGGAGGTGGTGGGGTCAAGGGGTAGGGGTCTGGGTGGTGGGGGTCAAGGGGTGTTTGTTTATGTTATTTTATTATTATGTAGTTGTGTTTGTTACTTTGTCTTGGTCCTAAGGATTATTAGAAAAGACTACTGAAACCCATTGTCAAAACAATAATTGACATGTAGATATCAAAACCAAAATTCTTCTGACATGTCTAAATTTTTAAAACCACCAACAGATATGACCTAGAAAAGCTCCAAATTCTAAGGTGTCATTTTAGAATCTGAGCTCAGTAGCCCAACCGGGCTACCATTGCACAAATCCAGGTAGCCCAAATGGTAATTCTGGCAGTCCAACTTTAAAATGAAATGACTCAAATTCACATCCAGACTTTTTTGTCAATACAATTTCTGGTGGCCTCAAGCTACCAGGCTACCACTAAATGATACTCTGAAATTCAATCTAAAACCTTTTGCTACATGCATTTGTTCACTTTTCTGTTGTCAGATGTTATCAAGATAAAAAACATCGAAGAGAATCACAACTGACCTTTTCATACTGGAGAGTCATTTCTTTCTGACTGTTGTTCATTTTTGGATTGTCCATTATTTCTGTTGGAATTGTATATTTTCCAGTTCAGTACCAGTTGGAAAATTCCTATCACTAATAAACATAAATGGCAAAATAAGTCCACTGCATCCATTGTGTTCATTGTTTCATTCAATAATGACTGCTAGATTATGATGTCACATTCTTATACAAGCCCCATCCATTCTGGAACCATCAGTAACATTACACAACAAAGTGTCATCTCAAATACAATTCTATTTTACTCATTTGTATTTCCAGGTGTTTGTCAGTACGGCAGAGGTTACCCTGCGAAATCAATCTGTATTAAGTGGTTAATGTATAATATAACTGAAGAACTGAATCAATTTGGGTTTTCTGGCATTGATGTTCTCCTAGAGCAACAAATCTATTTCAAACATATCTGTGTGCTTCAACAACAGCATAAAAGCAAATTCGATGAAAGATTCAGCTGTGCTTCTGAATTGGCCAATCTGTGTATCCTGACTTGTCAGGGAATTAGCAGGCAAGTACATAGTGTTAATGACAATGACGGCAACAGTATTTTTCGGCTTGAAGTAACACAACTTTTTCCCAATTTGGTCACAGGCTATTTTTGGGGATTTGTGCAAGGGAAAGTAGTAAAATTTCTAGTCTCAGGAGCATTTTTTCTCTTTGAACTGAAAAAGTGATGCAAATGGCAAACTATATCCAAAATTAATATCTGGATATCCTGTGGGAACTGGCTACTATGTCGTGCCAGATGGGACAACACACAAAAGAGAATACAAAGACCAATATAAGGAAGCTACCCAAAAATTCCTCACATATGTCGACAACAATTTCTCCAACAAAAACCTCTCAAAACTCAACCTCGATTTTGAGCAGTGGGATTTTCTTGACAGACACTGACTGGCAGGAGCATTCAGACCTGATGAACCTTGTGGAGGAAAAGTTGATCCAGGACAGCAGGTATCCAGAGCTGATCGTGACACGACAGCTTCAGCAGTTTGTAATATTGGAAGTGGATGTGTTGAGGTTGCATTTCAGTCTGCCATCAAGCAACAGGGAAGATCAAACCAGGAGTGCAGACAAGCTAAAAATGCAAGAAAATTCCAAAATCAAGAGTCAGGAGGAGAACCTTACGTGCCAGGGCCAAAAATTCCAGAAGGAAACACAGGGGACGAGAAAGAAGGAAGGGAACAGCCTGGAAAAGCAACAAGTGATAAGCCAGGAGAAGCAAAAAGTGCACAGCCAGAAGGAATAGAATGTAACGTGCCAGGACCCAAAATTCCAGACACAGAACGAAATGTAGGGAGCAAAAAAGAAGAAAG
>JBCAUG010313957.1:0-32773 GCA_038406175.1 Haplosyllis leylae | reverse complement strand
TACAATCAAAGTCATTCAAACATCCAAAATAAAAATAACAACAACAGCTCTGCATAAAGCCCTTGGGCTTCTTGTTTTAATTTTAAACTCTTCTACATACAATATTGATCTTTATAGATTTATTCACCACAAATGTACACTAACTACTGAAATAAGTTTGTCATATGTTCTTCATACTTCATTTACTTTCTTACTTTTCTAGTTTTATGCCTAATTATTTTAATTTATAATAGTTTGTTGGGTTTTCTGCTGCAAATGTGTTTTCAACCACATATCAATCATTTGACTTGCAAATATGTTCCATGAAAATTTTATAGTAAATATTATAAGTGTGGTATGATAAACTGTTGATAGTGAGGTATGTTTGAAAAGGCTATTCAATAATAAATGTCACCAGTATTGCTTTTCCCTTGTTCTTGAATGGGCTGCTCCCAGCCAGCTACTGGAGCAATCAGGTTTCCTATCCCAGGGGGTGACAGTAGTTCTTATGGCTCATTCACACTGCACAGAACTGGGAATGGGACCGGGACCAGACAGAATGGGTTCCTATATATTATGATGTACTGTACACACTACACCGGGAACAGGAACAGGAAATTAGTCAATGGGTTTCAGACCCATTTTTCCATACCTGATATTGTACCCGGTGCTGCATTATAACCACTTTCAGCTGCTTGTTTATATATTATGCCCTTTTCAACTATCTTCTGCTCATAGCAATGTCTGCAACTATGGCACGAACATGTAAAATTGTACTAAAACATACTAAATGGCAGCAACAATGAAGAAATTGTAATGTATTCATAATATATTTAATGTGGAGGGTGCAGGAAATAAATAGGGATGTTTGGGTGCATCCTTTGAATGAGGAACATACCCAGAAGGGTGAATTTTACACACACTACACCGATCACAGACTATTTGATGATAGATTCTTTGAATTATATCGTATGGCATTCATGCAGTTTGATGAACTTTTGTACAAAGTTGATCCTGTCATTGTGAAGAAAGAAACAAATTTCAGGAGACCATTGAGCCCTGAGGAAAGACTAGCAATAACCATAAGGTGAGTAACCAAAATGTTTATTAAATATTATGCTACAATAATGTTAAGAGTTCTTGAAAAGATGCCACCTACATCTGTTACTATTCAGTAATCATGTCAAGTAATGCATAATATTTATGTACGTACAATCTCTTTTTGCAGTAGTGTATATTCCTAAAATATTATGCAAGATTTGAGTGAACATAAATATGATGAACTTGCAAAGAAGGTATGGTTAATATTCACATATGATCCTCTTTGCATATTTTTGTTAAGCCTAGAATATTAACCATACCTTCGCACATTTGAAAATATTATGCTACAATTTAAAGCAATGTAGGGTTAATAATCACGTACAATGTTGTATGTGTATTGTTTTGAATCCTAGAATATTAACCAAACATTGAAGACTAAACAAATATTATGCAATATGTCTTAACTCACCATGTTTTTCAAAAGAAAATGGCCTTTTGTTACAAAATTTGCACCCTAATTAGCTATTAATGATGTTACATCTTTTGTAAGATGATCAAAACACGAGCACTTGGACTAAACAGAGCGGTTTCTAGGACATGTAAAAAAGCTGGCATAATACTTCCCGGTCCCATTGCAATGTGTACAGTACTCCCCATTCCCGGTGCTGTTCCCCCTTCTGTGCAGTGTGAATGAGTCATTAGTGGGAGTCTTCAGTTCATGCACAAGGCCACAATTTGGGTAAAGAGTAGGCAATTAACTTGGGCTGTTCCTGGGGGGGGGGGGCACAGAGCAAAAGGAGATACACCAAACTTGATGCTTGAACACTTCATTTCCACTTCTCAGCCTGCAGTGGGCTCTATCTAAGAGGGAGTGGGAGTCTTAACAGTCATGGATATTGCAGCACACAAAGTACCAGAGTAAGAACCCAAAGTAGAAAACCTGCAAAATGTACAATAAACAAGTCTTGCAATCATGTACAATCATATTGTTACAATAGCAGTACATTACTAAGACAGGAGGAGCCCCCAGCAGGACACAGAGCCTGCAACTCTTCCTTAGTGAAACATACTCAAATGTACTCAAATAAGACCATTTACACTAGTTAGAACAGCTTTACAGTGCAAAAGATGCAGGAAGAGCCCAACACCCTGGCTACCAGTGAGACTATTGCCAAAGTGCTCAGAATGGCCAGATCTGCCCGTTTTAGATACCCTCAGTATAACTGAGCCAGGAGGAGCCAAGCACCCGCCATATCTGAGAGGTTCCATCTCATTGGTTGATGTGAATAGTCTGGTGTCCAATCATACCGGTAACTCGTACACAATGGTTGGTGGAACATCATCCTTCAGCAGATCAGATATTTTCCCATGAATTTCTCTATAGGATTATGACATGGGTTTTGCATCACAGCAAGGATTTGGTTGTCTTAGTATTTTAGCCTTTGGTTTTTGATACAGAGTTACAGTTAGGATTCAAAGGTCCAATGTAATTTTGGAATTAATGCACTGGACACATATGGTAAACACCTCCGGCTGAATTTGAAAGTTGTCAAATGAATCCAGTTATTATAATTTGATTATATTCTCGGTGGTTTTTCGTGCACTCATCTTGGAATTTTCCAGTGCATGCCATTTGTAATTCTGGTTCAGTATGTCAGATTGAACTTGGCGCGCAATTGACGTGAACCAGAATCAGGATCTAGGAGTAGTGCCTTCTAAATTACTCACAAATCTGAAAGGAATTGGTGCAAATTTAATAAAAGTGTATCATGAACAATGTTGCCAAAAAGAAAAAATAAAAAGAAGCTGATTCATTCAAATATTGCCATGTGAAGTTCCAAGGTTGAAATCTGTAGCATTATCCGAACTTACACCATGTTTGATGAAAATGATTTCAATAGAAGTGTCGATCATCTTTGTGGCATAATTACTCATTAATTGGCTGGTGAACGTTGCTGAAACTTTCACAGATATCTATAAATATTATTTTATCCAGTAAAGGACTACCTTAATTAGTGCATCTTCAAACGGACAAGAGACATTTGCGATAATAACGGTACTAGTACATTCACATCCTGCAAAAAGTTAAGAAACATCGAATTTTTTCGAGATCAGAAAATTCAGAAAGTTTTGCAGTGAATTTCAATGAGGATTTGTAATATATTTTCAATGGTGCAGGAAAACTTACACAAAATAGTGTTACGCAGCCCTGCACATTAATAAACAGGTCTTACCTATTTTGAAAATTTTTAACTTTCTTTCTGTGGCAAAGGCAATCAGATTTCAGTCACGAAGAATAAAATATCGTCAAATATCTAAATATAGGTAGATTTTCTTGCCTATACGGTAGTTGTGTACCATTACTTTGAAAATGTAGATCCTTTTAATTTTTCTTGCACCAATCATCGCAGTGGTAGATCCAGGATTTCCCAGACGGGGAGAGGGAACCCTAGCTTATTATTTGGCATTTTGTTCGAGAAAACTGCAAGAAAATGAAAATAATTTGACCGGATGAAGGGGCGGCGCGTCCCTGGCACCCTCCTCGGATCCGCCAATGGAATGGTCCATGTAAAAATATCAAAAATTGTCGAAGATGCCCATTGTAAATGACAGAGTGTTCTAATCCTCTCGAAAAGTTCCGAAGCTCCTGAACTTCCTGTGCAGTGATTCATCAGCACTTCCTAATTTGTATGACCTGAATAATGATGTGATGTGATTTCCTGAAGAAATAGCAAGAGGTGTGGACCTTGCATTGCTAGTTATTAGTTGTGAAGTTTTTGTTAATTACAAAATCTTTTTCCACATTTTTGTGACTTTTTTATTTGCTAGGCGAATACAATACCAATTTCACTTTTTAGGATAATTTGTAATTAAAACTATGGTCAAATTAATGCACAAACTGCAAAAAGATAAATCTTACCCTGGAAAATGACAATGAAGACGTGGAAGCCACAAATGTACAAGAAATACTCAAACCTGATCCGTAATGATATTTTTTCAATCTGTAGTAGTAACTTTCGTGTTTCAATTTCAAATTGCACACAAGTTTGCATAAATTTATCTACTGGTCTGTATTCGAGTTTTTCACAAATTAGCTGAAATTGGCTCTGCGTGCCGACTGGCCCTTCTCAACCGGAGTAGCCTCGTCATTATAATGGACACCGCTTCTCCCCGACAAATATTTATTTACCGCCATTGCACAATTTGTGATTCCCAGAACTTGAAAGAGGCATTCAAACCACCAAATTTAAGGTGTGTCGTAGGTAATCAGAGATTTTACTACATGGAAACAAAAAGTCCAGCAATAAAATGCTACCCCAGTGAGCATTGAACCTAGGACCAGCCACTTGAAGCTGATGCTCTGCTCTCTGAGCCATTGAGGCATGTGTTACATTGGAGATCTAAGATCTGCATATGGTCATGCTCTATTGGTTCTAACTAAATTATCTAAGACCAAGATTGACGTGGTGCAGGAACAGAAGACAATTTAAAGACGAAGCATCTGATGCCAATATTGCGATTACTGTATTGCCAGTTCTGTGTGTTTGTGAAAATCTCGATTGACACAAGTATCAAAAAAATGGTGATAAATTACCCTCAGTAATAATTTTGCGGAATAATCTGTGGAGTGAGTTGACAAACAATTCTTAATTTTCCCAAAGTAAAATTAAATTGCTGACCACAGAAATCTGGCAAAACGTAACAGTTTTGAATTATTGGAGATACGTCGCCAGATCGTTGGATTCATCGTTTAGATTGCCTCGGTTTGGTATTGAGAGCATGTAGGGTACGAATCATGCCCCCCTACCTGTACATTTCTGCGTCCACGACTAACTCAATTCAATAGAAATGATTCAAAATGTCTCGAACGTGTGCGCTGGTGTTGAGCAACAAATTTCGATGTACGATACAGTTTTACTTGGGTATCCTCAGTTTTTTAGCATTTCAAGCAAAATGTTGTGTGAATATTCCGGAAAACATCTCACGTTCTCTGAATGTTACCATGTAAAACCAAACCCCGAACACTGAGATCTTGAAAACGGTCCAACTCTGGATCCGTTCTGAAATGCAAAGCTTAGCAGCCATTTTTGCCAGACCCAAAAATCAGTTAAACAAATATTACACAACTGTAGGCTTTTTGCCCATCCCTCAGTCACTTGAGCCCAACAAAATAGAAGTATATTTACCAAGACCCAAGTTTTTAGGCACGCAACAAAAGCTCTGCGTGCCGACTGGCCCTTCTCAACCGGAGTAGCCTCGTCATTCTAATGGACACCGCTTCTCCTCGACAAATATTCATTTACCGCCATTGCACAATTTGTGATTCCCAGAACTGAAAGAGGCATTCAAACCACCAAATTTCAGGTGTGTCGTAGGTAATTATAACGGGGAATCAAATATTGATAGACAACATTTTCGTCAGAATGGAGAACCTGTACTCAATTGCCTGTTCTTAAAGCCTGCAGTCTTGGCAGTCTTATTATAAACATCGCACTATTGTGTAATGCATATACACATAACAAAGAAAGCCAGAACTTCATTACATAACAAAGAAAGCCAGAACTTCATTACAAAGTCATACACACAACTTTCCTGTGAATGCAGAGTTATTACATGTATTTAAGCAATATGTTGTGTATGATGATGGCTGGATCGCTAAATGCTCTATAAATTTTGGATTTTGAACTGATCTACAGATAAAACCAACTACGAGTGAGGTTAATTAAACTAAGTCGTGTCTCTATCTCTTCGCCACTGGATCCTAACATTAGAATTAAAATATGCAGCCAAAAATGGGTAGTCGACGCCAGCACAGATACAGCTCTGCAGAAGCGAATCAAAAGACAGAATTAATTAAAAACCAGTCTTCATAAGAATTCTCAATTGAGAAGAGTAACAAAATTGGCTTGTTTGGTAACCTGCTGATCCAGAGTCCAGAGACTCCGGTCCCCACACAATACCACAACGTTACCAGATAAATACAAGATTTTACTCCCACTCATTAGACCTAAGATCCTGATGACATATTTCCAGCAAGCCTTGATATAACTTGTATTTACTTCCTCATTATCCCGATATTTGAACCAACTATTGTGTGCGACATTTACGCCACATACAGATTTTCCGCTTCAAATAGTTTAGACCATTTACTTCATCATTTAAACGAGCCAGCAATTACTATACTAATTTTGATAATTACTATAAGATACCAAAAATGGAAAAACTCAGCTGTGTCTTGAAGAATTTCAACATCACAGTATGAAGATTGTATGCAGCTGATTCCAGCTTTGTTTAGTTTATAATCATAATTAAATTTTGTGAAATTCGCCCATTTTGACTAAAGAGCGTAAATCTAGCCGTGAAGAGCCCTAAGCAACACCCTGGGAAATTACGGGTATTATTCTATGACTAACCACACACATCAGACTGTCTTCATGAAAAGTAACTGAAACAGATGTTCAGAATGAAATGCTGCAAAGGCAAAATAATTCCTAATTTCTATATAGTATTTTGATGAAGAGTGGAATAACTTTGTGTGTATGTCCAAGATGTTTACGCTTCTGCAATGAGGAAGTTTGCGTCAAAACGAATATTCTAAATTAGGAGTTGATCCAATGAATTTTTCAAATAGATGACTTTCGAGATGGGGATTATTTACAACCTCTACCTTTCAACCATATCTTCTTTCTCGCATTCAAAAACATTCGAGCGTTCGCAGGAACTACATTTTACGTTGATCTCCATCGATAATAATGTGGTTTTTTTTGTGATAATTTTCATTTAAAAACAACATTAGACAGGCAATTCATCTGTGCTACACACATTCAAGTGACGTGTAATTTGAAGGCGCGAAGGAATTGGAAGTAACCTGACGCATATTCCGTTGGTTGCCATGCTACATTGATCTTTATTTTTCATTTTCAGAATTAGTGTTTCCAGAGTTTAGGATGGCGGAGCGCCCTCAGGATCTGTACATGTGGCCCGATTCCATAGAACAAGTATGTATCATTTACTTACGAATCACATATAATAAATTAGTGGAGAATATTCACAGCGGAAATTATTTCTTCCGTGTTGTTGCAGTTTTCAAAAAGAACGCGATGTGGTCCACTTTGTCGTGTCAACAATCGTTTTGCTACATTCGGTATTGAATCAGGAAGAAGTTAAAAAGATGTAAATAATTTGCACCAGTCTTACACTTTCAAAATAACAAAAAGACTTCGCATTAGCATTACGAGGTATACCGACCATGGCTCCCCGTCCTAGACTTGCTGATGATTCTGTAGCGGTCATGCTTGGTCCTTAGACTAGTCCTTCTTGTCTGGTCCTTTTGGGGGTCAACTACCTTGCCGGAGAGAGGGGGAGTCACCTACCTGGCTGGGTAGGATGTTCAGGCGGCTGATAATCCGGACCCCCTGCCCCCTATGGACAGACGGACAGAAAAAGTGAAAACATTACCTTCCGTCGTACTACGTACGTGGTCGGTAACAAAGCATCATATCGCTCTCATCTCTAGTCAAAAGTTATCGGATGGCGAAATATTATCCTGGTGGACAGAAATCAATAACAAAACATGGCAAATAGAATATTCATACCGTGGTGTCTATTTAGTCAGATGTAAAGGAAAAAAGACAATTAAAGATATTTGAACAAACACATGGTTATTTGAAAGCCATAAAATGTTGAATTTCACCAAGAAATCAATCGAGGCACGCTGTTAAGTAAAACAACGGGGTGCACTGGATTCTTTAATTGAAATGTTATATTATAACCAATCATATTCATACCATTTCACATTTAGGATCTCAAGATTGCTCAACTTGCACCTACGAGGTGCTGGAATTTTTGATTAAAAATCCTATTGATACTTTAATTGCAGAAAGAACCAAATCTGGCTAAATTAAACTACACACTAAAACCCAAGATTTGTTAAAGTATGATCTAAATGCCAAAAACTAAATGATATCATCTTTTTATGGAAGTAATACGATAGACTATCTTCTCAAAAATCAACCCAACTGTTTTGGTCTGACACGGGTTTTACTTTTACAGACCCAGATGGTACTTGACAATTCAAAAAGTTTTGCAGTTACATGGCAGCAATTTTATGAAACCAATGATGCTTCTAAAATAGTCTGCGAACATTTTTTAGCTCAATTTGATCCTCAATGCTGTTGATGAACCAATATTAGTAAGTGGCTCAATGTTGACCAGAGGCGCTGAAACAATGTTTTCAATCAAAGTATGGACCGTTTTTTCACAACTGAATTCAACACTTTGAAACATCTTCAGGTAATATGTTGTGACCAATATCTCTGAATATTCATTCAATTATGGACACAATTTTCTGATATCGAATATTTTACTTTTTGGGGTATTTTTGGAGCTATTTGTGCACAAAATACCTGTATTACAGTACATTATTACTACATAATTAATTTTATCTACTTCTAGGACATTGTGAGGGCTTCTAAATTCACGGTGTCCTAGGACCTAGCATAGGACACCATGGATTTAGGCCCTCCCAGTGTCCAAGTGTCTCGGCAGAAATCAGTTGGACATGGTGAGGGCCTGAATTCATGGTACCTAAGACACTGTGAATTTAGTTGCGCACAGTGTTCTTAAACTCAAACTGAGGCTGGAAACTGAAACGCCAACTGAGCGGCACGAGATACACTACTATCAAACAATTACACATACAAAGTTCATGATGTGATTGACTGGAGAAGGATTGCAAGATTTGAAAACTTGGATGTAGCCTTGTGCTTTGCGTCACGTAGTCTGGAATTAATCGCTACATGATTTGCACCACTGCACATGTTACATGTTAAGTCAAATGATAAATTTGTTTACAAGAAATGTCCACTCACTTTCATATTCGTTATCTTTGGAAAGTCCCAAAAGAACTTATTTCACATGTTATAGATATTGCAATTGAAAGAAAGCGTATGATTGAGACTCACTAAGCTAGTGTCAGGGATATGGATCAACAATATTACCTCAGCACTGCTATAGCCCAGACACCCATGTCTCTCCTTGGTCTGGTGTCTGGCAGTACTGTACATTCATCACCAGGATCTGTACAGCTAGAGCTTTTGCGTGGAAGTGCTGGAGTAGGGGATAGCTAGAGTCTCCATACAAGGTGTGGGAACTGGCAGTAGAGTAGAATGTGTTACAGGCATTACAATTGCTGCAGCACCTCATCGATCTCTTCAAATCCTTGACCCATTTCAGTGTGACTTGTATCAGCTGACTGACTGGCTCTTAAACTGTTTTAGTTTGGAAGCCACTTATTGCATGACTGCATGACCAAAATAGGAATAGGCATGGCTATTAAAATGACATATGTTTGTACTTCCAACATGGTGTGAGTCTGGCATATGAAGCAGAAGATGATCACTATTTGTTCGTGTGTGACAGCTCAGTTAGAATATGTTACTTTGCTTAGAAAGAACAATTCTGAAATTAAAAAACTAAAGTCTTCCTTTTTTCTTCTGAAAATCTGAAACATATTGCAAGTTTGACAATTACGCGTCAGCTGGGTATTGTTTTGAGTTCTATTCTTACAAGAATTTGTCCTTTGTTCAAGGACGCTGTGCAAAGACACTGCTACTCGCATATCGATAACGTTGTAAATCAGCGAATGCCACTTTATTGCAACGCAACTAACTTAAGTCGTAAAAAGCTTGTTCAGAGCAATCCATGGATTTACTACGTTTCGACACTAAAAATGATACATTGCGAATGCACAGGCCATAGATTATTTGTATACTCTTTAGTGATCCTTATTTTCAGATTCAAACTTAAAAGGGAATTCTTTTTACACAAAAACAGTTCATACTTATTTATGCAAAGTTTGCTATCTTCAAGCACTCTGACAGTAATGGCTCAAGACAAGAAGTCCTGCAGTCTCCCATTGTGTGTGAATGGGTGTGACCCGGATATTGTATTAATATTTCTTTGTCATATACAGGGTGTGCAATCCGGGGAACACACGGGTCTGTTGACTAGTGTTGCTAAGTGTCCCATTTGGAGTGATAGATTGGTTTTGCTAGTTTCTAACGAAATGGTTTTACGTGAAACCAAATTGGAACACTCTCTATTTGGTCGCCATGTCAGTGGAGTTCCAGAGCTGATTTCACACTTTTCCTAGCGTGTGTTTTTTGGGAGAGGGGACGGGCACAATCTCGGGCAGCCTACTTATGTTGCTTGCCTAATTATGTTGTTCAGGGGAAAAGTTGATATTGAACATCCCTGAAGGGTAACAGAAAAAGAGCTCTTACAGGGAGGGCATTTAGGAATCAGGTTTTACCTGACACCCCGGGTAAATGACTTTCCAAGGCCAAGTCTTGGCAAGACGGAAATTCACTCCCCTGCCCTGGAAAAAGCTAATTATGCATTTGTCATTCATCCTTTAGTTATGTGTAGTTGTGGTGTTATTCTCATAATTGGAATGAAAGGACAGTATTATTTATTTTGAAAAGAGGCATGCAACAAACTCTTTGCCATAAAGTGTTTTTGGTGGCTCATTAGAGCCACCTTAGTGTTTGCGTCAGGGGGCTCGTAACATCCTGTCCCAAGCCTTTGGCAGTTTTATGACAATTAGGCCTACTTAAACCTGCATTGGTTGGAATTTGTTTACACACAGAATGCTGCCATGACGTCATTCCGCATGTGCCACCAATTGGGTCAACGACGCAACGTCATATTTATAAGATTGACCATATTTGCAATGGCTTTTTCTATGACACAATATAGAATAATACTATTTAATTAACAAATGGTTTTAAAGGTCTACAATGAAAAACTTTGCCTGATGACATATACGTTTTCAACATAATTTCCATCTCATAGGAGTAGGTTATTGTGGACAGTTAAAGAAAATTGTGTTATTTTTTGATGCTCAAACAAGTGATTTATTATTGTAAATTTTGTAGTATTGTATAACTGAACCAATCTGCTGCTAGATGTCCCTGCTTCTGAGATTGGACTGTCTGAGACCTGCAAACCCTCTGTAAAATATAGCTGCTCATGTCCATTGCTAGAAGTCGTCATCCACAGTTTATACACCATGGACCAACCCAATTATCTGCAAAAAAGTGGAAGTTGCAGGCCACTTCAGTAGGGAAAATATTTCAGTTGCTTTAAATTGTCAATCCTCCACTGATATTTTGGAATAGAAATTGGGGATTGTCAACGTTTTCTAAGACAAAACCATCCACCAGAAATTTATGCTAAAATCTCAGTAAATGTGAGAGGCGTTTCCTTCTGAAATTGACACAGCTAAAAAAACTTAACATATCTAACGACAATGATGATTTTACCTCCAGATGTTTACTCATTTATGAGTGGAAACAGTGCACTAACCTACCAGACACATTTGAGGCATGAATGCGAAATTAACTTTTAGGGAAACAACAATTTAAATACATATAACAATTTTCTAATCCAACAAGAAGTCTTCACATATCTGAACAACAAAATTCACAATTTTTTAAAGTATTCCATGAAACATTGAAAAGTATTAGGCAACGAAAACAGTAGAAAATGAAAGTAAGTGGTGCAGAAGAATTTCTTTTGAAAGTTTTGTTGCGTGTAACCCGCAGCAATTCGGAAGCTGTTCGCCGATTAACAATATGTTGTGGAACAATTTTGGTACTTCACTTGGCTACTTTGGCTTGGCAAGCTCTCTTGTCATATCACTGCTGGTAACGGGAACGCCATGCCATCTTCTTTCTGTGTTTGGGCATGTCTTTTACGCAAACATGACCGAAAGAGGGCTCCCTGCCTTCAATGCCTTGTGAAGCACACCTGCCTCTTGGT
Organism: Haplosyllis leylae; assembly: GCA_038406175.1. Taxonomy (NCBI): domain Eukaryota; kingdom Metazoa; phylum Annelida; class Polychaeta; order Phyllodocida; family Syllidae; genus Haplosyllis; species Haplosyllis leylae. Next base: position 20,929 of record JBCAUG010313957.1, on the reverse strand, counting down.
TTACGTCGAGAGCACACATACCCCACTTTCTATGGGCCCAACCAAACCAGTTGTGTGTGCCAGCAAGATATAGAATCAGCTACGCATTTTCCAGTACCAAAGGGCAAGGATGAACGGAACCAACGTTTTGAAGCGCTAAATTAGTTTCAATAATAGCAGAAAGTTATTCGTGAGACACGATTGGTACCGCCAATTAAGTTTCTATCATTGCATGTATTTTTTATGCCAACTTGCCAAAATGCAACTCATTTGAATATAATGAATGAGATTTTATTTGATAGTTGGTGCATAACTCGAAACCAGATTGAACAAAGACATGGGCAGGTGCCCTGTCATAAATCTTGGAGGTAACAATGGTATGAAATCCACTGACCCAAACTCTGAAGCATTAACCTGAGTTAAGTATATGTATTATGTAATATATAAAAAAGTAGGAGCCTTTTGCTCAAGTGTTTACCTCTACATGCTCAGACTTTTTTGAACTCGAGTCTTGATAAATGGCTGCTGTCAGGGCAAATGTTTACCCCAGTCGGTTTTTTCTAGCTACATGTTGGTTTTCGACTTTGTCCATGCTTATTTTGTTACTAGAATTGAAAGGTCTTTGAGTGCTTTCTGAGGTGAAAATACTTCTTTGCTGATAAGTTGCCGTTGTTACATAACGGACTATGCCCACTAATAATTGATGGGGTCAAGGGCGTTTGGCAAGTCAAGGACCTTTGTGGGGTCAAGGCTGTTTTTGCAAGAGAAAGCAGCCCAGAACAAATTTTTGATGTATGGGGCAGTTGCTTTATATTTACCATGATGTAATATGTATCCAAAGCTACTTGATCGCAGCGATGGGTTAACAGTACAATATGCAGGAGGAATTGGCGAAGAGAGTGTTGTGAGTTGTCGCAGGCATACAGCTTGGAGAAGATTATAACTTAATGTCTCAATTATTTGGAGGAAATGGTGAAATTTTTCGCCAAAGAATATTGATAGGATATAATCGTTACTTTCATGTCCGTACAATATCAACGTGCAAATTCTATTTCAGAAGACCCCAATCAGCACGACTATATTATTCACTCAGCAATCAACAATTTGCATTTATACCTTCAGGCTGCAGAAAATTGGGGAAATTTTAATGTCAAGCTTTTAACTTATCAGCCTGTGATGGCTATTTTGGCTCTTGATCTTTGTGACTTAGTTTAAAACTCTTCGTGAAACTACTATCAATTAACACACTCCAGTTATCGCAAGTCGATTGTTCTGAGTGATATGACCAATTCCTTAAGAAGTCACCTTCTTGCACCCCAGCCACCATGAATGTAGATAATACGTGGTGAACACTCTTGGTCTGTCTAATAAATTTCAGCTGTCACGTTGTGTGCTACATTCATGTAACAAGAAAACGAAAACAGCGCGGCGATTCTCATGATCCTTGGCTGTGATGCATTTTGGTGTTTATCTACTCAGAGACTTTCAGTTTCCAGTTGTTTTGATATTTCAATACTTTGGCAAACATATCATGAAATATATTTCCAAATGGATTCGGCTGGAATTGCTCTTCGGTAGTCTGGTGACGAAATAGTAACGAATCATGACGACACAATCCCAGAGCCATTAATTAAAATATTCTTGAAATTCTAGAGTATGCCATTTACTGACTAATGTGCGTGCAGTAAGGTACCACTCTTGAAACGGTGAGGGTAGAGATGGAAATTGAATTTCCAAGCGATTTCCTTCACAATGTCCATAAGGCGTGTTCTTTAGCAGCTCTGGTTTCTACAGTGCCAAATATTGCTGCACGGACGGTCGTAGGTTCCAGCCCTGAATCTCCACCAATGCTTGTGGACACGTCTACAGGTACATGGATCAAAAAGGCTCGGCTGCCATGCTAACCTCCATACAGTCAGCAGGCGTCACACCAGAGGTGAATCTGAGGAATCCATTGCGCACAGGCGAGAAAGCACACAAGTGAGGGAGCCACCCTGGCTTTGAAACCCAGGGCAGATGTCACCAGAAGTCCAAAACAGGGGTATCAGTGGCCGTATAAAAAGGACCTGTGTCCTCCAAAAAATCTTTTTAAAAAATTGCTGCAAGACACAGTGTCGTCACTGGAAATGCATTTAAAATTTATCTTTGCAAGATTTCAGTACATATGAATCCAGATTCTTGGGGACATATAATATTTGAAATGCTCACGGAGCTGACTGACTGACTAAACTAACGATCGCAGCTTGTAATATGGACAATGACATTAATTAAATTTACTTGTTGCGCTCATGCGGCAAAGCTAGTCCAAAAACCTCGCTCACTTGCAATTTGCACGTTTTGAGTAAAGTGCATGAAACATCTTTTACATTAGTTCACATTTAAATTAAAAAACGAGTTTTTTAATGGTCACATGGTTACTTGCAGAGTGGTGAAAAACACTATTTCGCTGACATAAATTTTTTGGTTTCAAGAATAATCAAGTTAGTGGCATCCCATCTGTTGAGAATTTACTCCCACATTGTGAGAATAAAAAATGTCGTTCCTTCTCCTTTTACGTAACAGGCATTATTACACGGCGATAGTTTAACAATGCTACCCTAATAATTTGTGGGAGAACATCTGTAACAATCGGACATGCTACACCTTAATAATCTGCTTAGATTGATGAATATTTGAAGCTACAACCATTGCGTTTGTTGCATCTTATATTTCGCCAACGTTCTACTGGCGAAATATCCTTTCTTCATTTCCCAGTTTTTAAAACCAGTTTTTTCTTGACCAGTACTCGAAAGCACTGATCTTTGAAAACAGATTTTGAGCATTTCATCAAGTCAGAAATGATATTTGTTCTTTGGATATGGAAGTTGAACTTTACTAATAGCATTTGAACCGAAGAAGGTCAAGATGAAGAACGGACATCCTTGTCCTTTGAACTAAACAATATTTTATTACTTATTTAAAGACTTCTGTGCAGATTTGTAATTTCAGTGACGTTCTGTCGTTGTTTAAAGTAAGATTAGTACAAAATTAGCACTAAATAATAAAGGTATTATTTTGCACCTGTGTTGAGAAACAAGATATTAGTAATCACTCAAAGGAGCTTTCCGGAATTTCAAGGGTGCAACCGGGAACAATGTTTCCCAGGGTAGTTCATATGAACGCTATTTACGAGGATATCCAATACTTTAAAATGAATAGGTTCACTTATGTAAAGGTGAATTAGTTTAATGAAAGTTTTAATCACAAAGCTTATAGGTTAGGTTACACCTGTATTATCATATAATTAGCTATTTCAGAGGTATTTCACAATAGCATTTTCAAACAAACATCTAATGATACTCAATGTAGTGACAGAACTTGTAAGCGTAATAACGAAGAGTTTAAAAATTGAATAAATCATTCAAGTCGTAAATTTAAGGGAATGAATATGTACGACACAAAACGGATGTTCTGAAAAGTGATCAATATTTAGGAAGAGTAATTGATTCACTCAATTAATTCTAACATCTCTTCTTTATATACATATAGAAACACAATTACATTGTTGCCAACCTGTATCAATTTGCTTTGCAGCTCAAAAAAGTAACATAAAACATGGCAGTTATTGCCAATGGAAATCATATTAGCGTGAAAGGTCAACATTGTTTTGAATGATTGGGCAAAAAAGTCGCCAATTTAGCTGGCACAAAAAGCAAGAAATGCAAACAAGTAGGTTCGGAGGCAAAAACAAGAGTACGGCAGTTCAGTAATCAAAAAGTAACAAAGCTACACGGAGGAGGTGCTAAAGGAGCAGAATACATTGAAGAGGCGTGTTTAACATTTTATTAAAGTATGAAAAGCGTGCTGTTGAAAAAAAAATAATAAACGAAGTTTCTTCCGATTTTAATACACGATGGGCGGGACCAAGAAAGATTCTTCAGCAAATCCAATAGGTTCCTTTTAACTTCGCAGAGTTGCTTGCAGAATAGATGTAACGCCATCAAAATGGAAGTTTTTCTTAGTTTACATCTTTGACGGAAAGACAGAGAAAAGTTGTTTCTTTTATGAGAAAAGTTACCCACACTGTATTACTGCAAGGGGACAGTAACCAGCAGCGTTCCCGGGTATCACCAGTACAAAGAGCTAAAGATAGCTGGTTGTTAGACAATGAGGCCTCTGCAATACGATCTGCGCTCGGTGTTCTTGATTTATTTGTTCATTGTTGATCAACACCTGGCGCTGTGCAGCCCTTTAAGGGTCGACTACGCGAAGGGCACCATTTGACAATATTCATTTTGAAGGTATTAAATAATACGTTCAAAATGATAACGTCTCTTAATGCCATAGGTAAAATGTGCATTGTAAGTGTTTCATTATAAAAAAAGTTGAGATTGATATGATTGAGCCAAGTAATGATCCTTTGTAAGCAGAGATGGATCCAATATACGAGATCAGTGCTCTCGGAAATTACCTTCAAATAGAAACTACTACACGCAAACTTCCATTAATGGCTTTGATACAATCTTCTTTAAACGTGCCTCTATTTCAATAGAGGTTTACACTTTGCTTTAAATTGTTTTGAGCTTAAAAGCCAGGTAAGACATGTTTGTAATAACAAGTGGAGATATAATTTGAGGTACCTGGTTTAAGGGCCTGGGATTTTTGTGGTGTATTGGGAGATGCTGGCGCCCAATCGCATAACTGTGTTATGTAATAAGGACCTCTTAGCAGGCCCAATCAGCCCTGAATCCCTGGGAAAAAGTGGGATATTTCTCCCAGACAGCTCCCCAGGGTTAGTATTGTTCGGCAACTGGTTTTTTTAAAAATTGACAATACTTGATTCAGGGGCCTTTAATACAGTATAGAATGTCACTTTGTCATTATGATTTTATTAAAGAGATTTCGTGAATTATGAAAAGATTGCTGAAGTTTACACCACGCTGCTGCTGTCGTATATTATAATGTGCATATGCTTAGCCTTTTTGTAGCGATTCTTTCATGTTATCCAATTGCAGTGAGTGCATTAGATATCATTGGCTGTGGGTCGTGTATATAAAAAGAGTAATTTTGCTATCAGATTGACATTTACGTTTTTGCAGCTCTTGAAGGTACATCTTGCTACTAAATAACTTCACTCAGCAGTGTATGCTTAGACTTGACTTGAGCATAGCAGCTACGTTTCTGCTGTTCAGCAGTTTAATAAACGCAGCCAGAGTGACAATTATTGTGTTCAGTTGTTTAAATAGTTGTTTTTCCGAGAGAATCTGACGATCTTTTTCCTTGGAAGAAAAAGGTAGTCGTTTGAGAAACCACAACACTTCTGTGTGAACTTGACCCGACACGAAGACCTGGACTTTTTATTGAACACGGAGGATGATTTAGTGAGCTTACATTGATACTTTGTGTAAAAAGCACCAAGTCCCCAAAAAAACTGACGAAGATGACACTGTGTTCGCAAACCTACTTTCCATACGGCAATATGGAATTATACGATGAAAATGATGGATCATTTCAAGCTAATGACACAAGTGGCACTTATGGCCAGTTTGGACAGTCGAGAAACTACAACAATGAACAATATCCAAGTTTCCCGCCGTTTGATTTGGAGAAACTCTTGTGGAATGAATACAACGACGGGAAGGGAGCACAGAGGAACAATTACGCTGTTTCCATGAGGATGAAGTTAGATTCTTACAGTAGATATTTACAGGTGGTTAATCTTTCTCATCTTCAACACCAGTCTTCTGCCGCTTATCAGGTTAGTGAAGAAAACTGAAATTTTATTTCTAAACCACCATTTGTCGGTGGAACAATTTGGCTTGCTAAATTATATTCCAATATTGTTTTCGCTCAATAAAGTAGTCGGCAGATTTTTCTTAATTCTCGCTGTAAATACGGGCGTCTTCGGATTTCATTTCACCAGTGTCAAGACGTTGTGCATTTGCAGCACAATGGATGCTCATTGTCAAACAACACCACGCAGTTGGTGTATTTATCTAGAGGCGAATGTTGTGCGTTTAATATTACCGAAACTATAGTAATCCTTCCAGGGCACCCATAATGAAGCAAGAAAGAGATAATGATGCTTTTAAAATCCTGCCTTTGAGTTTATCACTAGGAAATGTATTGGGATATGTCTACATTGTAGGTTGTTCTAAGACCCATTTATTCTCTGCGCTCTCCATTGAGCTTCGTTCGGTTCGGTTTTGGCCCAGAGCCTAAAATATACGCAACGATAAAAAATCTTTTCGGAAACATGTTCTGTAATCAAAAGAAGGCACTCGACTTGGATGAACATCCCTGAACAAATTTTTGACGGCTCAAAATATTATAAAGTGGGAACGATTTTATAAATCATTCCAAGTGGTCTGTCTGCAAAGTCAACATTAGCTGCTCCGTTGAAATTTAAACGCTCATGTATCAAGGATCCGACACTACGTTTTCGAACTTTATTCAGCCCGCCAGCGCAATGGCCCAAGCCTTGTAAAGAGTACGCGACACGCGGGCCTACAGACATTTACTGTATCTTTGAATAATCGGGCTAAGAACAAATTAAAATGTATTTTCAGAATGCGGCATCAAGCACAACACCACCAGAGGGAGTCCACGCTGATAGCCTGAATAACAACCATATAGGTAAGTGATGATTAACTGCCCTTTTTACATCTGATCACAAAACAAACATCACTATCTGAAGAAAATAAAATGGTTATTTTGTGTCAAATTTCAAGAAACTCACGGGATATGCTGGTAGATTTGGAAACAATGTAATTTTTACCTCAGTCTCTCAGTGAAAGAGCCTTTGACAAATCAATTTTATTTCCAATGTACGCGGGGAATGGACACCACCTACTTCTTATTCCCAAACATGAATGTCCAAATTAGGTAAAGGAGAATCCCGAGTACTTAACACTCGTTTGTCTTATGTCTCTTCACTCTTGAGTAGAATCAAAGCTTGAACTAGAAGAACTGGTAATTCAGAAGCAGAAATTTACATTTGACATGCATTTTCCAACATTAAAATGAAAATATCACAGAAGATCATCCATTGCAACAGGTCTATGTGAAATTCTCTTGTTATTAAAAAATAGAACAGAGTTTTTATCTCCCAAGACCCAGGTTGTTTCATTTTTGCGGCCTCAAGAACTCTTCAACTAACATTTTCTTCTCACCTGATCGCACCTGATTCTGTATTCAGTTTCGAGAAATCGTCGAGCATTTATAGGTTGATATCAGTGATAACTTTATGACCTTGGTTGAAGTGATATAACCTATTCTGACGTAATACACTTCAGTTTCGCTAAGTTTCATATCAGTTAAGAAAATAGGATGTTCAATGTTCGACTCGATACAGCAACGTAGACACATTCCGAGAAATTGAAGGTGAATTTAGAGAAAAAAAGTCCTTCCAGAATCAAACGGTAAGCGGATGATACTTTACTGACATCTACACTTTTTTTAGAAAACAAAGGTTTGCGACCAAAAGTCGGAATGAATAACATCTGAAATCGAAAGTGGTTTGATCTTTCACAAGTGCATGTAGTTTGTTCCGAGGTCAAATAAGGTGATTGTTGGTAAAAACCCCTAATATTTCAACTTTTGGTTGTCTCGTTACATCTGCACTAAGGTTTAACAGGTTAACATGAAATATAGTCTTTGTTGAAAATTAAACCGTCGTGTGCAGTAAGTAGCTAGCCAGTTCGTGTTCCATACATGCCTACACGCTCCTCTTTCACATTTTCTTTATTCAGAAATCTGTTCTCACCCAAGTTTCTTCTCGAAAAATTCACAACTCTCGAACTCTCCCGATCATAACACAGAAATATCTTCAAATATCTGTCCTCTTTCAACAGGGAGAATAGGACAGGGAAAAGGAGAGCAAAAGACTGCAGAAACTTTGACGCCACAGGGTGTCAATCTTTCTTTGAAAATGCTCTAACAGGGATGATGAGAGCCCGGAGAGGGGCCGTGCCCGGATCCATTATTTCTGTTTGTTATTTCTGACACAAATTTCATTACAGTTCCTTTTTCTCAAAAAGCTTTTTAATTTGAGGAAGCTTGCTTCGAAATCGTGAACATCTCAATGCCTGGGCGTAGCTGGCGCCGAGACGTGGCCGGAAAGCTTCGTGCTCCCGACGGGAATCTTGGTTGTGATAACGTCATTAGGTGTCAAAGGAAGCGCTTTAAACATTTTTCTGCCGGGAGGTTTCAAACGGATGCCATTTGACAATCAGTGGTGGCATGTACTGTAGCTATTTTTGTCCTTATTACGCAAGTACACTATTCAGTATTTTTGAAATTCGCAGAAGACTTGATCTCCCAACCATACATTCAATTCAAATTGCGAGGGTCCCTTGTGTTGTTTGGTTCTTTTCTCGTGGCTGAGACGCTCTATTGAATATGAGGCGGTGTCACCCTTGACTCCACACAGAGATCAGTAATTACGTGTCACACTAAATCTTCGCAGAGGGTATTTTGCAACATCCGATACACCACAAGACTACACGCCACCGTATACACTAATGCACTCATTTAAATTGAGGATGTAGTTAATCAGCATTGACATACTCAAAGTCTGTGTAGCTTGGACCTTGATCCTTCTGCACTCCTTGTAGCTGGGATGAAATATTGACACAAAGTGATAAAATTACGCAACATTATTTACTTTGCCGGCGAAGAATATAGATAAGTAACATTCGCTGCTTCTCTTTGGCTCGAAGGTTCTGTACAATGCAATGCATGATTTACACGGTGATCAATGTTCTCTATGCAGTTACGCCACAATGCAAATCGTTATTGCGTTGTCGGTGATACAAGTTTCATCCAAGATCCAGGGATTGGGCGACAAGATGACATTCGCCGGATACCTGAATAAATCTTGAATTTGTTAAGCACGAGCAGCATTTGATGAAAACTACAGGATATCTTACACACAAAATGTTCATAAGATGCTGAAGGAGGCGAAGTGCATTTTGATGGAATTCACATTTGTATGTTTTTGCTTTCCAAACTCAAGACCGGAAACAGTCAGGAACACTCTTTGCGATCTGGTCCTGTGATTCTTCTATGGTGATCCAAAATATTCAAAATCAAAATCAAGAACCCGAATAAACTTGGATCTGCTTCTTGTTTCGTTAATGTACGCTCCGGGATACATGACATACCTACATTATTTAGATCTCTTGAAATTTTCATGCTGGAGCCTGGCTGATATTGGTATAAAGAGGCTGTGGTTTGGGAGTTTAGTTGTTGCACCGGTGCAAGTAGATCAATGAGCATGCGTGGTAACTCTACGGCATGTCACATGGCACTGTTCAGTTTGCTGTGAAGGATGAAAAGATAAGAAAATAATCCAGGATGTACCTTGGTTGCACTCAAATCAGTGGATTCGTGGCAATACATAGTTGTGGGTATTTTGCTGCAAAAAAAACAGTTGAAGTGTAGTTCTTGCTGAGGGTACCACCAATGCAGGAGTTTTTGAGCTTTATGTTTCCTGATACATTGCCACCGTCTTCTCCCATCAGTGAGTTTTCTTTCCTAACTTTTTGTTTGTAGCACATTTTCTTGTGTACATATTATCTTGTCAACGTTCTTTATGTTTATTGACGCTTACTTTTTCTTGCTGGAATGAGTCATACTTTTTGCAAGAGGTTAACCATGTTAGTAATATTTTAGGACTGAGTACACATGTGCATTTTTGTAATTATTCCAAGATTCCTTCTTTTAATTATATTTACTTTCTAACCTCTTGTATCTTTTCATTGGAATGCCCTATTTATTACTATTCTATTTTGCAGCTTTTGAAATAATCTTAATTCAAAAAAAAAACCATTTTTGTCCTATTTAACCAAGGTGGTCTAATATCTTCGTATATCTGTACTGCAGGTCCACTGAGTAGGCCCATGTCGGTACCAGCGCCGAATACGGGACTGTACAGCGGTGGACACCATCTTCCATCCACCAGCAGGCAGCACGAACAGCCTAACAATCTTGGCATGCACGGAAATGGGGGTGCCAGCAGTAGCCAAGGTGGTGCAAACAGCGGAATGGTGTCTCCAAACAGCAGCTCGGGCAACCATCAAGTGTCCAGTACAAGTCCCTTGGTTATTCCTCAGCCTGTAAAAATCCGCCCACCCAAAACATACCACTGCAGAATGTGTGACCAGGTAATTGTTCTTTCCGTTTTCGTGTTTCTGTTTTGTCGTTCATTTTTATACAATTGTTCATTTCCAAGCTTCTTTAAATAAAAAGAAAGTGAACATTTTAAGATGATACAAAATGTACCAAGGAAATAACCTTAATTGTACTGATATAATTGTTTTAATCTTTGCACATATGCACATTTTCACTAAATTAATGTAGACATAGATCTTTAACAGAAAGTCTAACATTTTAAAATAGGCTGCACTCTAGGTTAATGACAACACAGGCAAAAACTGATTTGTATGCCTATACTCATATGCTGCGAAAGGTGACAAAGGAAAAAAAATAAATTGACTCTTAATCTGGTGTCGTGGGTTGCACTTTCAGATTTTAACTTGCATTCGCTGGTTTGTGTGTGCTTGTAAAAGCAGTAGATAGTTTATATAATTAGATTTAGTCTGAAAAAGGATACAATTCCTTTTCATACATAGGTGCGCATATTCTGGTCCTGTTTTGTTAGCAATTTAATTACATAGATTGTGGCAGCATTTTTGATGGAAGTAAGTACGGGTATACAACTTCATGAATGTCCAACAAAAGGGATCAAAACCACAAGTTGGAAACTGGTCCAATCGGCTTGATTGATTTATGTGCAGTATTGCTCAAATGCGATGCATTCCTACTCCGCCTAACTATTTAAAAGTATTTACCCCGTGGGATGTTTAAGGCGACAGGTACGTTATATTCTACACTGATTGATTATTTGCTGATAAGTAAAAACAGTGACATCATAAGAGATGCACAATTTTTCAAAAGACGCTCTTGCTAAGGGTTGGTTCACTATCGCTCAGCCACCACCAACAAGCATCTTGTCTTGTTCTGTAGAATACAACAGAATGATAACTTCAAATCAGATATTTCTCTGAGCCTTGCTGTATTATTTTCTAAATCTCAATAACCTGTGTCAGCAGCTTCCAGCTCGGCATCAGACGGTGTAAAACAATCTTCGTTACATAGCCTTCGAGTTTGGTGTCTATACAGCCATATGAAGACCCCTGATGTCTGTTTTGAGATTGTCCCCGGCTCACACTGTTTTATCAAATTACTTAAAAGTTGCCAATTAAATACCAGGTACCATTTACAAACAAACAGTCCCAGGCTCAATTAAAATATAGAGATGATTTGAACTCCCACTATGCAATCCAAAAATGTTCAGCTTTAGCTTAATCTGGCAAACATTGCCACTTTGCAGAAATCCAGAATAGAAGATGCATGGTTTAATTTATTTTCAACATGTCACGATCACAAGGGTCAGCAACAGGCAGCTGTACATTTTTTACACAACAATGTTTGAGAAGTATCTTAGAACGTAATATTTCTTTCTATGTAGCTAAAAACTGCGACACACATTCGTATCATTGAATGTTGTGCAACAACTGCGGAATGGTTCTCCTTTCACAGCGAGTCGCTCTCAACGCGACCTCGACTAGACTGTACGAGTAACACAAATCTAACCATTAATTAAAGGTGAAATACAGAAATGAATAGTAAACCTAGTATTACTTGATTCGTATTTTCAACAAACATTCTTAACATTTGAAACCAACAACTTATCAAGTGTTTTTCTTTTCAAATTTTGTGTGAAAGTAAAACCATCAAAAAGATAGAATTTCCGGAGGACAATGTTGAAATTAACCTGATGTACAAATTAAGAAAATTCTCAAATTTCGTTGTAACTACAAACAGTAGCAATCACATTTCTTTTTATCAAAAAAGGAATTTTCACTGTGTTTTCTGGTCATTAATACACCATTAAATTAGTTCTTCCAAGTCAAACCAAACACTAGTATCTCACTTAAAATTTACAATTTGTCATTTAGCAATAGAAATTAACCTTCTTTCTGCACGATAGAAAGAGTCAAATTAAATTGTACTCAGAATGTTCTGTTAAATATTAAATTATTATCGTAATTGTGCGTTAGTTGGTTGATAATTTCCCAAAAATTTTAACAATTACTAATACTTCTAGATACATTTTCAAGGAATAATTAAAATGTAGATGGTTGTCGCATGGTACATGTAGGCACCGCCAATTATGAATTGGAAGCTATAGTTACAAAACCAGAAATACCAAACTCAATGCGCCAGTACAGTACTCCGTAAAAAGGTGAAAATAAGGAGGCCGAGCGTAAATTCAAGTTCAGAGACCAGTTGCTGAACAGTAGCATCAACTTTGTTACAAATTACTTGTGGACAACTCCAGCTCTGTTTGCTTACAGTATTGTGTGCTTACGAAGCTTCAGTTTTGCTAATAAACACCAGAAGCAGCACATGAGGAAGGCAGTTTTCTTTCATGGTCCAAAGCACAGTAGCCTATCAAAGGCAGTATGTCTCTTTGCCTGTGAACCGATCCCAAACCATTTAGTAATTTCCATTGGCACTTTTGTCGTTTAGGAGAGTTGGGTTCGACGAACTCATTCTTGCGTGTGATTGCAGGTGTATGACAACAAGTCGGACCTGCTGACCCATTCCCAGATCATTCATAAACAGAATCCCAAGCCTTACAAGTGCCATACATGTCATAAGTGCTTCTCCAACTCATCATACCTGTCTCAACACAACCGTATACACACTGGAGTCAAGCCTTTCCAGTGTAAGATATGTGAACGGAGATTCATTCAACAAGTGCACCTGCAGCAGCACATGAGGTATAATACTAGTTAGCGTAACGTGGCATAAGCGTCTTTGATGATTTGTAGTCTTCAAATTTAGACATTGGTATCCCCCTGTAGATGGTTCTGGTGCATCTTCTTGATGAAAATGAAGGTAAGATTTTGTGTACTTCTGCTATGCAGGTAACGGGACGGAAATTGAAAGGTAGGATTATGAAAGCGTTCGAACGCTTTGTATTTGGTTAATCGAGGCCCCATAATTTTTAATCAGCCGTAGTTTACTGTGCAGTATTCCACACCAAAGAGGGGTAATTGTGATGCTGGATAGATGAAGGAAGACAAGAACATCCTAGAATATGAGTTTCATGTTGAGGAAACTGCTTGCCATTGTTGTTACGGTTGATTTTCCTCCTTTCGTAGCTTGTTGCCACCAAATGTAAAGTTTCAGAAGTTGGTTTGGTCGTTGGTCGTCTCGAAACTGTCATCTTGAGCAGCATATGAGGTGGTGGTGTGTGTAATCGTAATACAATTGAAAAGACTGTGCATGATCAGGTGGTGGTAATATTTCTTCTTTATCGCATGATACACATTTTCACATTCAACCAAAACGAAATCGAACCTGTTTTACAGCCTATACACAACAGATAGACACGTATGGCCATTATACTTCGCTTCCTGAATTGTACCAATGATAACTGCACATAACTTTGTCAACATTTGCAGCACAATAGCTTTGGTGAAGCTTTTTACTCAGTTTGGTGATGATACGAGATAGAAATCACGGACACTTATACCTGTGGTTTTTAGCTATTTATAGATTCTGCTTAACATAGTTTTAGTTACATAACACCTTCCTTGGCAGCATATGAGTTAGGCTTGGACTGGACTAACTCTTTTCTCGCATTTTGTAGCAAAATAAAAACAAACATGAGATGTCCACACATTACGTCCAGAATCACTCGTGAGAGTGACAATGTTCACATACTTCCATGTTTCGTTCTTTGTCCAGTATGTTTGGAACAAAACTGGAGAAAGACAGTACTATTTGCTACATGGGTTTGCAAGCACACAAATGTGGTACTGCTTGTTGCAGGTATTTGAGAACAAACCAGACTTGATGATGCATTCGCAGCATGTGCACAGACAGGACCCTAAACCCTTTAAGTGTCAGCATTGCAGCAAGTCGTTCGCCAACACTTCACACCTTGCGCAGCATAATCGCATTCATGCCGGCATTAAACCCTTCAAGTGTATTCACTGTGATAAACGCTTCACTCAGCAGGTGCATCTTCAGCAGCATTTGAGGTATGTCCCAAACTGGTTCCAAAACCGAGCTACCTTCCACTCCTTTCATAGAGGTGATAAGGCTTTTCACTGTTCTTTCCATCACCTTCTTAAAAGCGGGTTTCGCGTGTGCGTGTGCATTGCTTCTCTGAGCCACTACCGTGTATGAGGTATAGTATTACTCTTTTTGCAGGAAAAGGTTTGTTATGGTATTAAATATCCCAGACACAGGTGGTCGATTGTAAAAGGTAAATCGTGGTTAAAATAAACTCCCACATTAGTTGTTACTGGAGAAACAATTTTGAGTGAGAAAACATTCACGCCTTGGAGCATTTTTAAACCCTCGATGTCGATTTTTGGAATTGAGTCTTTCGGATTGAGTATCACGCACATGGTGTTGTCATCATTCGAAGTCTTCAACATACTTTGATCTGCATTGAAGTTGGGTTGTTTGGGTCGGATTGAATCTAGGTCTAACTGGGCAATGAGATGGTTCTTTCAGGCTGTATTACAGTTCCTATTGTAAGGTTCACATATACCTTGCCATAAACGGTTCCCCTTTTCCACCAGCATATGAGTACACTATTAAAAGCCACATTTTGGTATTGTTTGTGCAGTTACCATGATATTACCAGCAGACTAGAACAAAATGTGCACTGTGCAGGGATGACTGACCTGGCAATAATTAAACTAGTCATGTGCATGTTCTGACTTTGTTGCAGATCTTTGAAACAAAAGCTGACCTTATGCTGCACAGTCAACATGTGCACAAGCAGGACCCCAAGCCCTATAAGTGTCCCACTTGCCATAAGTGCTTTGCCAATTCATCTTACATGTCACAGCACAACCGCATCCACGCTGGTATCAAACCTTTTCAGTGTAAGATATGTGAACGAAAATTTACCCAACAAGTTCATCTACAACAGCACATGAGGTAAGGTGCCCCTATCTATGGACATTTGTTATATTGTCTCCCCAGGAATGATACCTCTGTGTTCTTGTCTGTAAACCTCAGTCAGAATGTTGTAACTGTCTTGGTTTCGTTTAGTGTTAATATTTTATCCTTGCATGACATTTTAACAATCCATGAAACTAATGAGTAAGAAGTCTATGGTTTATAAACTGCCCACCATTCGAGATGGACTCTTGTGAAATGAATTGCAACGTAGGTATTCAGAGGTGGAAAAAATCGTCAGTTGGTTATGAGATCTGTCGTAAAAGGCGTAACTATAAAAACGCATGGCAAAAAGGAAGTATTCTGAAAGGTTTTATGAAACCAGGTGCTTCGCTTTTCTCATTCTCTTTTTGTTTCTTTCGATCATTTTTATAAAAGGTTATACAATATATACACCTGGTTGGGAGGAATTTGTTATCTGTTGCAACAAGTGGATACTTTGTTTTTAATTTCTTCTTTCTGGGGCTTGAGCTTTCAAGCCTAATATGCTACTGCTATTGCTTGGGACCGATGTTTGTTCTCCAAACATTACAGCCGTATTGCATAATCAAATTTTACACAGCTGTATGGCTGTCCTGCTTTGTAAATGACCCCCCTTTACCACCACCTATCTGACATTGAAATATAGTTAATCCCCACAGTGTGGCCCTTCACTGAATCTTACACCATCAGAGAAGTTCCATTTCCTAACGTCTAATGTACACCTAGTATAGTAGCTCATTGCCAAGAACCTGTAGGCTCCTTTCATACATACTAAGTTTGAAAGAATTCTGGACAAATTTCAAGTACACTGTGCTTTACAGATATTTGCTAGCAAACCACATCTGATGTTCCATTCCCAGAGTGTCCATAAGCTGGATCCCAAACCTTATAAATGCCGGACATGTTACAAGAGTTTCTCCAATTCCTCATATTTGTCACAACACAACCGTATTCACCTGGGAATAAAACCTTTCAAGTGCAGAGTGTGTGAACGTAAATTCACACAACATTGTCATCTGATGCAGCACATGCGGTATGTATGTTTGTTTCGCTTAATCAACGCATGTTTATGATTCGCTACCGTGCTCCCTTGGAAGTTCAGTGAAGAAAGTTTGAACAGTCATATTCGGACAAACGTTCAAGTGGACCTTCACCATTTAGGCCTTTGTGCAGATGTAATTTTAGACAAGTCCACTTTCTTCAAGTTTTGCGACATTTCAATGGCTTAGCATTACCGATTGGAATCACATTAAATGCCAAGACTGCCTAATGACCAGTGTTACGAACTAAAGAGTGCAAAAAAGTCCCAGTTTTGCTGAATTGATTTTGCAAATCATAAACCGTTCAAAGAAATATGACTGTTCGAGCCCCGAAAAGCATTGGTTTAAAACAGATGAAAGACAGGTATGAATTTTTCTTTCTGTTTAACACTCTCTTAATGAATACAAAGTCATGCTTAAGCGTAAACAGTTTTGTAACTATATATTCAAATATCTACGAAACGTAGTGTGTAAGCGTAAATAAAAGTCTTCAGGAGTAACGTTGTCGTGAATGCTTTAATGCTGTAAAATCTATGTCTTTTAACTATTTTATCGAGACAGGTGAGATGTCATACAATTGCCAGACACCAGCATGTACACAGTAAATTTCTTTCAAAATTGGCTTACTTGCATTCGTTTAGAGCTTGCAAAAACAATTTAATAATAAGGTTTGCTTTCTCTGATAAGCTTATTTGCGTACATTTCATACATACACCACCTGGATATAATTTGAAAAATATTCAAAAGGATCTCGTTAAATAAGAGGTAAAAGTTTTCTTCTATGACGCTGATATATTATTACGAAATAACTCGTATTTTTCCGTCTTCATAACTGCATGATGAATGTTGAACTCCAGCAGTAACTAATTGATCTCCAAAAGAGCAATGAAACTCCCAATCTTCCAGACTGATTCCACGCATCAACGACGCAAAACGTACGAAGGACATTCATACGCGTTTCAGGGTGGTCCTGCTATTTTCCAAAACTTCAATCTTTTTTCACTTTTCAAGTTCAGCCAGTAAAACGTGAATACATCT
The DNA here is from genome assembly GCA_038406175.1 of Haplosyllis leylae. Classification (NCBI taxonomy): domain Eukaryota; kingdom Metazoa; phylum Annelida; class Polychaeta; order Phyllodocida; family Syllidae; genus Haplosyllis; species Haplosyllis leylae. The sequence goes on along the minus strand of JBCAUG010313957.1, from coordinate 3,857 downwards.
GTAGTAAAGTTCCTGTGAACCAAGAACACAGAACTGTGCAATACTTTTTTTTGTAAACCTTTACTGTACAGATACATCGTGTACTTAATTTCTTTATTTTAATGTTGTTGAACTAAATATTTTCGTGCGACCTTGTCGCGAACGAACTAACTCCACGTTTTTGTCCTGTCGGATATTTTCAAATTATATCCTCAGGTGTATGGCCCTAATATCTATTCAAACAGTACGCCAACCGTTTCAAAACAACTAAAGTGGACGAGAATTTTTGATTTCTTTATTAACTTCCGAATATTTTGCAGGGCACCTGGTTACACTGGCGATGCCCTGTCACATGCTGGATGCTGGCACTTGTATGGCGTCTCATCAGTGAGTGTCTTCCCAGAAAGAACCAGCAGTTTATTCGGCAATGGTCCATTCCGTGGAACGCATACCTTCTCACTGTCTTCTGCCAATACTACTCTGAATCTAATTTTTTATTCTTTGTTTTCGTGTCTCTCTTTCAACCCCACTATAGTCTACGAATCTGTCTTAATCGGAGAGATCTGATTATCAACTTCTTTCGAAATCTACAACTCTAGTTCGGAAAGGACCATGAATAAATTGCGTTTAAAGACTAAAATAAAATGACTTTAATGATGCCCCCCAATTGTACAGGACACACACCGGTGAGAAGCCGTATAAGTGCCAGCACCCGGGATGTGGTAAGGCATTCACCCAGCTGTCAAACCTGCAATCGCACAGCCGTTCTCACATGACAGACAAACCGTACCGATGTAACTCCTGTTACAAGTGCTTCTCGGACGAGCAGAGCCTGAGAGAACACATCCCCAAACACTCGGAGACGAAGCATCTGAAGACCCATATATGTCACGTGTGTGGTAAGTCCTACACGCAGGAAACGTACCTGACGCGCCACATGGCCAAGCACTCGTTCGACGGGAGGAATCCGCCTCCCAAGCCGTCTCACACAGCTTCACAGACTCCAATGTCTCCACCGCATCAGCATCCACCAGAGTCCCCGATAGATTTGAAGCCTCTCGATCCCCACTCTCCAAGCGTCTCGGCAATATCGCACATCGGTGCGTCGTCTGATAGCTCAAAGCCGTCATCAGCGTTCATGCCTCTCGCTCATCAGTATCCCAGCCCCAATATGATTAACAGTCCAGTGCCTTCTAACTTTCCCTTTCCACCGCCGAGGATTCCAGTTTCAACAACACTGAGCTCTCAACTGCCCCACCTTTCCTCCGTCTCCTCTTCTAGATATTTCCCGTTTGATTCAGTTCCGCAGTTCCCTCCGAAGAGAGAAGTCGACAGGGGACCTATGGGTATGGGCGTCGGGCGAGATGGCATGATAGCCACTCAAATGTTAAGTTTACAACAAATAAAGAACTTTTCATCCACACATCCAATGTTCTCGAAAAGTGAACCAAGCTCTCCGGTTCACAAAGACGGCTTTTCATGACTTGACTGCTATTCAGTGTAGATGAGATCACCACTTACGATAGTTTAGCCCCTTAGAGGAATATACAAATATGGCAAAATGACTGCAATTAATGGCAGCAGATGGTGATAATCATCAAGATGCAATATAGTATATGTATTGTTGTTTGAAATGTCAGTACAACATAAAATGAGGCACCTGACAAGGTGCTTGGTAAAGTGTGTATTACTAAAAGGGTTTCAATCCAGCCTACCAGTGTGATATTAATGTGATGCAAATCAGTTTATGTTATATGTTCATTCTGTATTCGTGAATATTAAAAAAGCTTTGTATATTTAGATATACTTTACCACACGAAACTGCTAAACCGTGTGGCCTCAAGACTTGAGAATTTATACTGTCTTGTAGATAACGCAAAATATCTAAAAGACTTAAAAATAACCGTCTTACAGGCATAAAGATTAACCTCTGCAAAATTTTCATTTTGGCCTGGATTCCTTTTTAATTTTACAATAATATTAATTTTGAAAGGTTTCTGAGAAGCCAGTTTATCACGCGCATACCATGTTGTTATCAATCATTCATTACGATGTTTGCTTGTTATATTTAGTCATTCAGTTCCATACAAATGAGTTTTATTGATATTTCTCACCTAAATGTTTGTCTTCCTAGCAGCATTCCACTCTTCATCTTCAAGAAATGCCTTCAACAAATCAACACAATAGCATGTTCCTTCATGTGCACACTTAATTTATGCCATCGCAGTTGCATAATTCAAGTAGATAGCACGAAACAAAATTAGTTAGACTAGGATTGTACATTATTATAATTGGTGCTCATATTCACATAATCTTTTATTAATTATTAATATTTTTATACGGTAGTGACTAAATAGACCCATATGTTGGAGCCGATGTTAAATTACGTGCATGTGATGCAAGTCCAAATTATTATTGCATTTGTTTTCATCAATACCCAATAACTACTTTAATCAAGGACTTGGTTTGTGTACAGTTGTTTCCAAAGTTGTCTCAATTGAGGAAAACTATGAATATTTTGACCCTTTTCAATAAGAGGAGATTTTGAGGAGCACTTTCTTTCTATATTTACCCTGACTGAACAAGTTTACATGGTAGTGTAGGTATGCAAGCAAAAACACCCTTGTTGAGTGTGATTTGGCAGAATTGCTTTGGGCGTTATGTAATTGAAGAAATGCAATACTTTGTTTTGAGAAAGTGTCCTTGCATGACACTGACAGGTTTTTGGACAGTATTCTTCATTGAATGAAAAGATCAAAGAATGATCCTGTGCCTCGTGGAAGGGTTTCTTGTCGTTCCATGACACCACATACCGACTCATCTGTTGTTGACACAGTCACATTTCAATTCTTTGTAAAAAATTAAAACGATGTTCAAAGTTACAATTTGAGGCACTGATTCCAAACCAATTACACGCCTAATTCGTTCCATCTCGGACACTAATATTTCCCTTGACAAAGAGGGATGAACATTGTAATGTCTTGCCATGTCTTTATAATGCTAGCAGAGGCATGAACCAAGACTAGGGGCCTCTTTCTATCTGGTTCAGGCATTGCATCCTGTGAAAATACTGAGCTGAAGTACAAATATTTACTGTGGAGTTTTTTGTGCCCCTTTCCAATCATGAAGAGTCTAGACTAACAGGCTGGATTTGTCCCCTACCAATATTCATTGGATCCCGTTAAGACAGTGACTATTTGCTCTGCATGCTCCACCGTTGGAACTGGCACAGCACAAACCGAAGCCCAGTGTTTTCTTTAGCCCTCTTTGGCTGTGGATTAAAAAGTGATGAAAAAATTGATGTGGGAAAAGCTTCTCCCAGAGGCCGAGGCAATGTAGGGCGTTCGGTTACCTCAATGGCAACAGATTCTGAAGCGTTGCTAAGGAGCACTGGGCAAAAGATGCAAGAGGAGCAGGGCACTTTCTGAATTGCAGGTGCTAGCCTGATGTCATTCCTTCTGTCTCACCTTACACAGGAAAGCCAGTCGCTCTTATTAAGCGTGGCCTCTGCTTGGTACATGCGGCTACAGCGGTTTCTATTTGACAATGATTGGGGTGGCTTGATAGGATTTAATTGTCGGGTAAAACTGGTATGATAGCTATAATTTACTTTTATGTTCAAGAAGCAAGTTGTGTTCCACCAAGTTACTACTGACTACTGACCACAACTGACAAGAGAAAAATGTCAAAATTTGATTGTGCACCCCAAACTACTAATAGATGTCTGACAGAAAAATACCTCCAACCTACCCCCATCCCCAATCAAAATTGGGATTTAGGCTTTCTTGAACTGAGGAACACAAGTTGGGGGGGGGGGGGGGGGGGGGGGGGGGGGGGGGGGGGGGGGGGGGGGGGGGGGGGGGGGGGGGGGGGGGGGG
>JBCAUG010313846.1:0-17424 GCA_038406175.1 Haplosyllis leylae | reverse complement strand
GTCACAGCAAAATTCCCTGTGTTTTCCCTGTCTGGAAAAAGTAAGAGTCAAATTCCCTGTTTTCCCTGTTCCGTGGCTACCCTGCCGTAGTACTACACCATTTTGGGAGGACCTTCCAATTTAGCTGTAATTTTCACACTGAAGCACTGGCGCCAAGTGGAAAAGTCTAATCTGTCTCTCGCTGCGCACTTATCAAGGTTGCAACCACTTCTCTGATTTTTGTGCCAAGAAATTCTAGAAACTCGTCAATAACTTCAAAGCAATGCTGCTCAATTGTTCTGCTTGGAGAAGTTGAAGTTTGCGTTTCAAAAGAATCCATTTCAATTTAGCCTTGACAAAGACAGACCCAGAGATCGATCTGCAAACCAGAAAAGAAGTAAATATTGCCTCCTTGTTCATCTCAATGTTCCTTTCACAAAATGTTTTGACAGTTTCAATTACAAAGTTTTGAAACTTTTAAACGTTTTAAATTCTCTAAAACAAATTTTTCTACAAATGAACACCGTACACATCGCCTTCCATGATCACCATTTTGGGAGGCCAGACCTTGCACAATGAACTTTCAATGGCCATATATTGTTTTAAAAACAAAACTGATTGGCAAATACGAAGTAATCTATTAACAGCCCATACCCAAAAATTGTGAATGAGATTTTGGATATTTACGAGATTAGTTCCAACTCCTAATTAACACAATCTTCACTAAAACTGGAGTTGGTTTCGATCACTGCACTTTCTCTCGAGTGTATCTGTGGAACGTGCACCCCGTCTGCACATTTTACCCCCATATCTTGCTCGAGTACTACACCACACCAGCTACTGGGTAAAAATACAACCAACTTCCAACATTGGCAACAAGGTTGAGTAACACGTAGTGCTTCGTAACTTGGAACACATTCAATCATAACACATTTAGGTAACACAGTATGCGAGCAAATCATTTCTAAAGACCAGAACACGCAGTTCTAACATCGAAAAACTTCCAACGCTTTTCTTAAAACGAAAGAAGATGGTCCGTCAATTCTATTTCAATCATTTCCAGAGAATTTTTTGAGAAATTGTGAAGGGATTTGTTGTTCTAGTCCGTTTCAACCTGAAACCAAGCACGATGAGAACATTTCGTTGTTTCTGTACTACCTATTTAAGCTTTGATACAGCTGCAAATTCCAGTGAAGCTCATTTTCGTGTACATTTCTCGTAAACCGGGTAAAGCACAATAGTTACGCTCGGCAGCGTAAGGGTTAAATTGGTTGCAGTACTTTGTTTTGTATAATGTTCATTTGTCACTGATTCAGCGTTAGATTAGGCCAGGTATTGTTGCACTAAAGAAGCCTCTTCTCCGAATTTTATCCAAAATCATATCAATTCGGTTGGTCTAACAAAATAAGTCACCATAAAAATTGTCAGTTTTATAAATTTCTTTCCTGTACATTCCAAAGAAGGTAATGGCAAACACATTATAAACTGTTACTTGAAAGGTACATGTAATAGAATGCAAAACAGCACTTTCACAAAAGTTTGGTTGATATTCAATTTTAGGGCCACACGTTGGTCAATTTCAAGGTCGGCAAATTCACCCACGCCAATGTTCCGTCAAATCGATTTCGCAGGTTCTACACCTGACTCGACTGCAGTTTTACTCGGTTTGTTTTCGCAGTTGAGAACTGAAAATATGCAGACATTTTCTGTTGGTAAAACATGGTGCTAAGCTGTGGCCCAGTTTTGTTGTGGCGGAGATTTTATTTCATAACATGGGATAAACTTGTCTTTGTGATGTTTTCTATCGCTGCAGGTGTTTCAGATTCAAACACAGAAATCAGCATCAGATTGTTTCATAATTTCATGTCTTTTTTCATCGCACTTGGATATTGTAACCAGCCTTTTGCTAAATTCCTGAAAATTCTTTTCATCCAACATTGTATCACAAGGTTGTTTGCATAAAATGTATATAACATAAATTTAACTACAACCATTAAGGCCATCAGTTTACAATGAAATACGGCAGCACAAAATTGTAAACTTGGATATTGTGGACTGAATTGTAGACGTCACAGAGTCAGAGAACATTCAGGTACATTTCCACAGGTACATCTTCTGAACTATTTACTTTTCAACTTTTGATGCAATAATTATTTTTAAAGTTTGAGAGTTTCTCATTATCATCAATTTCTTACTACTGAGCCTGAAAAAACTTCTCCAGTTATGATTGCCTGATAAAAGGATGCGCCTGCAATCAAATCTGCACTTGCTATTTTTTTATTTTAAATTTCACTTTTCCCCGAAATGTTAAAAAGCCACTCGTGTAAATGTTGCAGCCCTGTTACCGACAGCCCCTGTCAACAAAATGCCACCATCTTTATTAGCAGTAAATAAAAACCATGTGCTGTTCGCACCCCAGACCAGGGTTTTTTACTACCCAATGATTCTGTTCAATATTGGGATCCATTTAATATTTGTTCATTTGATATTACCCATTCCTCGATGAATAAAAGTATTCCCAAAAATGTTGATCAGACGTTGTTGTAAATGATGGAAGCAAAACAACAAAATTAAACCGCTGAAAAACAACGTGCTGAAACTCATGTAAATTCCAGCGCAAAAATTTAGTTGCCACAAAAAATGGGCTCTTTCTTTCTTTCTCTTTAAGTATTTATTTTGATCAGAATCCAAGATTCAAAGGATTTGCTTGACGTGACCTCGGAAACCTTATCACAAATTATCTGCTGCTAGGAAAGGATACCGCGATACCAACGTGATGTACGATGAACTTTTTTCTCTACGAATAAAGAACTCGTTGAGTTGTAATGGTAGAGACGTTATATATAATCTCGTCACTTTTATACATTGGGATATCAAGTTATTACAAACAGAAGCGTAATTCTATTAAATGTATAAACCAGCTGTTGAAACGGTAATTCGTAACGTTGAAATTTTGTGGTAAACAACATTAACATTCGACCAATGCGAACGTAAATTCACACAGCACTTATTTATATAGATCACAGATGAATGTTTGCAGGGCGTGTTCTTTACCGGGATCAAATCTTCAAAACTTCTCTGTGTAGTGGAACCAAATTGTTCAGAAATTCATGTAAATTACGAGACTTGCGTCCGTTTGCACAAGAGGCTGGGGTGCAAATTTGGGCTGCGTCTGTATGAACTATATATATGGAACAATATGAACTCGATGACAGACAGGCAAAGTCCATGCAGAAATGTGTCTTGGACTCGATAATAATCACATTCCATTTTCGTGAAAAGGAGCAATTCTACATTATATAATTTTGCCCGGGCTACAGTGTTATGAATTCCTAGCAACACATTTGGTATAGCTCTGTTTTATGTAATTAATACCTATGTCATCGTTTGACCCGGCAGCAATGTAAACAATATGAGAAGCCATAAAACCCAGAAAAAAGGAATCCCTCAGAAGCAACACTGCTACAGTAAAACAATTTACAGCCTGCAACATTTTAACGAGGATCACTCAAAAAGAACTTTTTTAATAGCTCGTATTATGCAACCACTCCCCTTGGTCAAATAATGTGATGAAATATCTATTGCAAATATCATAAATACAAAATCGGTGCTCATCTCATTGGCATGAGATTAGCTCGTAAAAACCACTGAGCAACAATAAGTGACACCCCGACGCTTTGTGGTAATATTGCCTGTCAGTCGCGTATTTGTCGTATTTGTTTATTATTACAATGTAGATAACGTTACTGCGAATCGCAATTTGTATCGATCGACATAAATTGTAATGAAAAATGATCGTGAAAATACAGAATCGATGAACACGAACAATTGAAATTTGTAACCAAAAATGAAATGCATTGTACGTAATGTATTGTAGTCGTAAATGAACGCTGAGTAATTGATATACACGCTTTGATTATTTAGCGACAGTCATATAACAAAGCTTTCAAATTAATTTAAATATTCATTATCTGTGGATAAATCTAGAAAATGTATCTCGTAAAACGTATAATGGATAAAACCCTATGTTTATGTACTTTACTCTTAGAAGCATGAGCGGAAGCATGATCCTCCCAACTAAGCCCGTCTATTGAAGTGGGTGTAGAACTAGAATCACCATGGTTTTTAAACCCAGAGGTGTAATGAACACAAAACAAGTAATACAGGAATATTAGTGGCCTACTCTCTCTAGACTAGAACATACTATTTAGCGACACAACAGTTGCCGATCAGACTAGCAGGGCATGTGACTGTGTCGTGGCTATGATAATCCAGACTTACCGGTGGAGCTATCGATCGTCGTTCCATTGACCTCGAATAACGTCTGTCCCCGAGGATGGCCGCCCGGGGGTGAGCACGGGATGAGCGCTACGTTTCCTTCCGTCGCCGAAACGTCCACATCAACCTGGTCGTCAAAGTTGTGTATCACTGAAATAACAGAAAAAAAGTTAAAATAGTCAAAAATGTTGTTAAGGGGTTGCGGGATGTCGTGGGTCCACGTTACATGCTATTGTTAGTTTAGTTGTTACTTGGGGGGGGGGGCGGGGTAGGAGTGTAGATAAGGTGGATTTACATGTGTATGGAGGGACTAGCATTTCGTTAACGACGGTAAGGTTAAAAGTTTAAAACGGCCGTTTTGCATTGATACTGTTGTTCTGTAGGTGAAGCAGTTCGTAGTTTCGGATTCCGCCAGATTTTACTGAAAGGCACTTCACAGATCTATACAATCAACCAGGCGAAACTACAGAAGTCACTCTACGCTATCAAAAGCTCAATGAGCAAACTGAAAGACTGAATCAACCACGCACAAAAAACTGCAACTTTGAGAAAAAAGGAAGTCCAAATTTCAAAGGCACTTTCAACTTAGTTTTTTAACGTCTTCAGAGTGATGTTTTAATACCGCCGTAAGTGATAGCAGTACTTGTGTGCGTGTCAATTTAGATGTAGCACTCGTTGGATATCAAATTTTCATGTTCGAGCAAAAAAAAAAAATTTTCATCCACACTGATAGGCTGTAAACTTCTAATTGAACAGACATTTATTACGGGACCCATACGATCTGGGGATTTACTTTACTAAAGAAGATACACTGGTGGTGCATTAGTAATTTCAAGCAGCGGTCACGCAAGGCATCATGATGTAACGAAAACAAACTTTAAGAACGCAATATCCTGGGATAAAACTTGGCTTGTATCTCAAAAACGAAAAGAAACTTCGTTTAATTGGATTGTGACTAAAATTGAGATGTTTATTTATTTACATCACGACATCATTTATTTATTTCATTCCTCTGGTGCTGTGGGTATGTACGTGTATAGTTGTAAGCGTGTGCTCATACAACAATGTCAATGTATTTGGGTCTGAGTGCAGTAAGTAAATGGGTTCATACAACTGTTAATTGTTCACCATATTTTCCACTAGTCTAAATCTTGAACTGTTTTCGACGTCAAAGTTGTGAACGCGTCACCCTAATTCATCTCATTTTGACAGATTTTCAAGCCTCGTTCCCCATTCGCTGGTTCCCGCGCTACTCTTTTGCCTCCAGGGAGGATCGAACACTAATTCGTCATCATTGTGTTTGGCATCTCGTAATAAACTTACGATGTTTCCCCGCAGTCGTTTCGTGTCATTTCGACGTAAACCAAACCGCTTCGCGTGACGCAACAGATAAACACTCCGAACATAACTTCTATCTGTCCATTGAGATCGATCTGTCCTTTCGTAAAATGATGTTTGAATTTATTTTCATAAAATGAGACACAAATCTTTTTGACTCGTGTAACGTCATTAAAGTTTTATTCTTGTCAACTTATGAAACGTGTCTTTTGAAGGCGGACCGACAGGTATAAAACACATGCCGGTGTTTTTTCTTTTTACATACTGCCGATGGTGTACTGCACCAGGTACGCAACCCTCCCCTCATCCGTTCCTTTGAAATTGATGACAAAATGTTTGAATTAACATTAACATTAACGCCCATCCTGTTCCTTCCTAACCACGAGTAAATTCCAGAAATTAAAACCCAGTAAGATGCAACAGTACATAACGTACATAAGAGCAAACAAGCAATCACACACACACACACACTCATTCACACTTTCCTGTGAAGGCGTACTAGTGTACTCTCCCAGTCTCTCACTATGACATAATCCCAAGTAATTCACTGTAATCACCGCAAATTGATTAAACTGTCATGTAGGATTTGCTGTTTTGCGGCCGAAATAAAGCACTTTTTGATTTGAGCTAAGGACAAATGGGTCCGCTGCATGCAAAACTCGGATCGCTTTTGATGGGGACAAATGAATACAAATTCTCTTATTTGGATATCAATTTCATCACGTTAAGTGACAGCTCCAAACTGTTCTTTTGTTGTTGGGGCTTTTTCATGTGCCGTGGGGAGAAAAAACCTGCAATAAAGTGACATTTTTTTATTTTGGTGCAATATGCAGTGAAAGGCATCAATGTCTGGCACGATGGATTTTTAGACCTAGAACTGTTTTCAATAGGAATATGTGCACAGGCCTGGGCTGGTCTGCAAATGAATTTTCAAAATTATTTCACAAACTTTCTATGCAAGAAAAGTGAAAAGAGTGGCAGATTAGCCTCAGAAATATTCATCCTTAAATTATATTGAAAAAAGGAAATGACATGTTAGGCTAACAATACAGTGCTAAAATAGCACTGCCCAAAATTTAACTTACTTTGTTCGGCAAAGCTCTTACTGTAAATACCTCTTTTAATTAAATACCACATAACCTAGAATATGGCCTGTTTGTATTGACTTCATTCAAACAGTGAAAACAATTTAATTTGTGCACAAAGCAAATGAAAGCCAATTGCATTTAACTGCCCAATAAACTCCACAATACTGTGACCTTATTGGACAAAACAACCTTTACCTACATAGAGAGTACTAAGCCTTTACATACACAGAGTCCTGATTTAAATCGGAAAAGCAACTGCTAATGCCTTCCTTTATTTAGAGACCCGTGTAGTGAGTTTGGTTGTAGGGAACCGGAATTATCCAGGACGCCTTCTGGATCTCGGGGGATTCTAAATCCAGAACAATTACGGAGCCTCCTGGACAAAAGACCGCCGACAGGGGAGTCTAATTTAGCGCCCCATTGCTCCGGGTTATATGCCGCTCTTGAAGACTCAATAAGGCCAAATTGGTGAGGATTTTATCGGCACGTGGGGATCCCAGTGGCGACGAGGTGCTTCACATGAATCTATTGTCTCGGACAGCTCCGACTGACCCACTGAGTATTGGATGTGACTTTCTCGTGCAGACGTAAAAGGAGAGTGATACAGCATTGAGTATTGGACCATTGCTTTCAAACCTTCAAAGCTACGCGGAATTCCGCAATTGTCACGGTCACAAAGACTTGTGTCCTTCACGACTTTCCTGCTTTGTCCCAGACATGTCGCAATTTTGTGACCAATAAATGTTCAAAATTTCCAAAATTTTCACATTGTCCCACAAGAAATTTGCTTCTTTTGATGGGTCGTTCATTTCTACATTCCTACTTTGGAAACAGATATAATCAGTTGCAAAGTCACCGTATCCTTTCAAAATGGAAAGACTGGTATTTGATCCTAAAGACGTGATCGAAATGAGCGTTTTCATAGTCTTGTACAATATCTTAACTACAAGGGCAATCTTGAAAACAAGTGAATCCCCATGAAAAATCTGCAAGCATTAACAACACAACTTTTGTAAAAGAAACGAAAACTAAAAAATGACGTCATGAACATAGTTTAAATGGTGTCTCGTGACGTTGTTAAATGACGTCAAAATGATGTCACAGTATTCATTCTGTGTAAACAAATTCCAACCAATGACTGCAGGGGTGTGTAAACAAATTCCAACCAATGACTGCAGGTTAAAGTAGGCCTACTTATCATAAAACTGCCAAAGGCTTGGGACAGGATGTCATGAACCCCCAACTCAATCACTAAGGTGACTCTAACGAGCCACCAATAAAAAGTTGTGTGTGGATTCCTCCTCGAGCACAACTTCTCACAGTATCACAACTATTTCAATCATTGCAGATTATATTAATTGACATGATCTTCGAGGTGCCACTGACACAATAACTGATCCCAGACTGTTCGAATTCGTACAGATTGAGTGTCGAGAATTAATCGATTGAAGTGGTCAATATCTGATTGAGCCGGTTTGTGGATTTGTATGCTTTTACGAGGCCATACATAAACGAAAGGGATTTGCCTGCCAGCACTGCAGAGCCAAAAGAGGAAATTTTCAGTCAATCCCAATGTATCGCCTGTTACAGATTTTGTCCTGTAAAACCCAAAACTTTGCAAAAGCACTAACTACTAGCAGGGATGTTAACAATTCGCCTGTGCAGGTAGTGTGACAAGGTTAAGCACAAGGGCCAAGGTCATATCAAGGTTAATTATGACCCTGGAGGTGACTTCAACGTGATGACCTCTCGGACTGATAAGCAAGGTCCGTTTCTCCTTGGTAATTAAAAACAATCCACTGTGGTCACTACACGCGCCGTACTTCTGCACAAAATTCCACTCGGCCAGTTCTTCAATCTTAAGATATCAGGTTATTAATTAACATTTTCTGTGCAAAAATGGATTTCCTCAATTTCACGGGAAGTGAAAACGCTACATTCTTCTATCTCAACTGAGATAAATGCGTCACTCCCCCGACACCCTGACTCCAACACTCCCCAATGATGAAGGTAATCTTCCGCCAGGACATATAATCTTTAGGTGATAATTGAGGTCATGACAAGTCCATTTCTATGTAAAATTGTCTCCCGGATTATTAGACGAAGATATGAAAGATTCCCACATTTTCATACACCATGGGGACATGTCTGTTCTTGATAAATTCGCTTGTTTTAAAGTTCTTTTTCCAATATTTTATTCATGAGCATTTCAGTGTTTCAATCTTTCTCCTTTTTTCTAGTTTCTTTTCATTCACCTTTATAAAATAAACAAGTCTGTTTCACATTGGTGTCTACTTTGATTATATCTGGTGGAAATTTATGTTGGTACAAAGCCATTGGGTAGTTTTTTTTTTTGCTATTTTCCTCTGTTGAAACACTTCAACAGGAAATACCACTCAAAATAACGGCAGGAAAAATTACCTACAGGTAGTCCAGCAAAACATCTTTCCTTTCAGAGGCACCTGTGCACATTTCAATCGTAATTTCTCTCCACTTAATTAAAATTTAGGGTCACAAGATTTTGACATAAACTACCCCATACCCTTACCCGTACTGCAACAATACATTGAATAACCAAAACCATAAAAATCACTTTTGAAAAGCTTCATGACACGCCTTTGTGAAAGCAACCCCCTACTTTGTCATAGGCCACCACCTGCACTTTGAAAAGTTTCTTCATGAACAAAAGCGACACCCAGTCTTAATAATATTTAAAAATTTCCACCCCAAAAATTTCGATGAAGTGAACTTCAAGTGGGGGGCTTTCCTCGCATGAAGTTATTCTTTACCAGGTGGAATATATGGGAATTTAATTTAACTACGTTGAATAACATTTCACATTCTTTCACATGAAATTTCTACGTGTTCTTGGTTGTCATGGATTTTGAATTGATACTGTAATGTATGAATGGTGCAATTTATTATCTCTCTCTTGAATCTCCTGAAATTGAAGTTTGAATTTTATGTCTTTCACACTTTTCACACTTTTCAGGAGACATTTCTTTTTCAATTGATCAGACACAAGAATACAATGGCCATAGTAACAACGTAAAAAGCAAATTTCTTTGCATCAATTTACATTGAGTGAGAATTCATGTATTCTAGCATAATTCAATTGCTGATTGCTTCTGGGAAACACACCAACCTTTATGTTGATAGCTTCTGGAAAACATATCAAACTTGAGTGGGTCGTTGCATATGATGAGTAGTTTTCATTGCCGAAGATCTTTAATACACAGAACCTCCTTTGAGCGGGGAAATAATTTGGCCGTAAATGTGAGGATGCAATGGTCTGTCAAGTGCACTATCCCAAATTTTTGGCTGTAAAAGGGTGGTGACAGCCTAATGTAGTGACTGCCCTTTAATGGTTCCAATGAACATGCATTGTAGTTCACAAAACTCTACTGAAGCCAAACGTTGAGGCAAAGACAAACTGTGAACGGACCGTTATTCCAATGTTACATACAACTGATACTTGCAGTTTGTGACATAGTACTAACCTGCTCTTTCCAGGGTCACCTCCCTACTGACGAGTGACCCCAACTCGGTCATTGCAACGCACTGGTAGACCCCGACGTGCGACTCTGCCTTCGGTTTGTGCTTGAACGACGAAATATGCAGGTCTCCGTTCTGTCGTATCTCCACGCCGCGTCCCGCGTTCGTCTCCAGGTAGTCTCCGTTCAGCTTCCACCGGGTCAGGGTGGCGGTGGGGCTCGCACGACAGTGTAACGTGTGCGAGTCGTGGGTCTTCACCACCGAGGGCTGAGGTTCCTGCGTGAACCGGGGAATATCACCTGAAAAAGATTAATTGATAGATTTTAATGTATTGTTTTGGTAATGCTGAGTTTTTCCTTCAGTAACAATATCACAGTGATGAATGGATAGAAGTTTGCTAAGACAATTGCGAGTGTTTCGAATAGTCTTGGATCATGTATGACACTTAGAACACAGGAAAAGAACATCAATCAATAATCTTATTTTTTCGATTTCAACACAACAATGGCTTTGCCAAATGGAGAACAGCTCTTACTGTTGTAATTATCACATTCTGTCATACAACGAAACATATCTTAATTCTTCTTTTGACCATTTTGAATGAATATCCCCCCCCCCAAAAAAAACCGCTTCATATACTGAATTAAGTACTTGGACTTATAAAGTGTACTTAACCAATCCCACATACATATTTCTCAACACCTGTATTCGAAAAAAAAAACTAAACATAGCAGAAACATACCATACAGACAAAAAACAACTTTTATTTGTATTACTCGTATATTTTTGATTGACACGGCATTTCGGACCCATACACCAGAATACCACTCATAAATGAAATGAATCAATGTGTCAGATTTGCCCATATTCTACACAACGGCGGAGCGAAAAACCCATGAAAATTTAATGGCTTCTGACAACTGATGCCAATTTCTGTAGCAGAAATATTTATCGAGCATTAATCCGAGTTTATACAGCGCCAGCGACTGTGATTGCGAAGGCTGGGTCAACGTCTAAAAAGTGCATTGGATTTCAATGACAAGCGCTATTTTTGTATCATTTGCTGACAATGCTGTATTTTTTGTAGTAAATGGAAAAGTGTCAAGAGTGTATGTTTGTCTGTCTGGCTGAGAAAGAGAAGGGCAGAGCAAGGGTGGGGTCAGAGGAACAAACTGAGATAGACCAAAGGTTGTGAAACGAGGACACTGCAGCCAGATACTTCTACTTTTTAAAGTGATGGTAAAGACTAGTATCTATTTTCAGTCTTTCTTAAAAATTAAAATTATCACAGCTATCTTGGTCCATGTCGAAGTTATTTATATCCATCAACTCTTCCCTACAAATATCATTAACATGTACGTTACTTTGTAACCA
Source organism: Haplosyllis leylae (assembly GCA_038406175.1). Lineage (NCBI taxonomy): Eukaryota > Metazoa > Annelida > Polychaeta > Phyllodocida > Syllidae > Haplosyllis > Haplosyllis leylae. The sequence continues at coordinate 5,872 of JBCAUG010313846.1, read as the reverse complement.
TGCAAAAACACAAACACACGTAAACACACACACATTTCTACTTCTGCCTGCAGACAACTGCTGCTGCAGATACAACCAACTCCCTTCTGCTGTCATAACGCGTTCAAGTCCTTCATCAATCATCCTATTTTACGTATCAGACATTTCTTAACTGAAACCATTCGCACCTATTCTTACCTGATCCATGAAGGATCCGATCATCATAACTTTGCGTGTGATTTCGAAAGCATTAAATTTCGCATGAGATGCAAGCAGGAAAGTGATGGAACCAATAAAGCTGTAGTGTTTTGTTGCTACTTTTCTTTGAATCTCTCTCACAAACTTGGCATCTTTCTTTGACAATTCTCTCACCTTTGTTTCAAAGCACCAGGGCTAAATCTGGCTATTGTCATTTTATATTTTCGGAAACATTTCGTCAAATTTCTAACCAGTTTACTTGCACGTTCAATCACTCAAAGGGGCTCGTTCACAACAACAAACACTAACGTTAATTTCAACGTTTACGTTTAACAATTTTAAGGTAGGTCACTGTGACCTATTTGTACATTTTCGGATATATGTCTCATTTATTCTCAACTAATGTCCCCAAAGCAAATAATATTTTCTTGAAGATCCAAACATTTAACGAGTAGATTTTGGTGAAACAAACTATGGATAACTCTCATATTTCGCGTACGGTAGGCTGGTAGAGTCGGGAGCCCCATACACTACAATGATTAAGACGAACCCTACACATGTCTTATAGGTCAAAACGTCGCAGGCAATTCACCCCCTACTTCGTATTCATAACGAACAAAGTACCCTCCCCCATTCGTACTCGATACAGTAAGAAAAGATGAACGAGGGGAAAACGTTTTCATTTACCGCGGCTCACTCGGGCTTCTGTCTTTTTTTGTGCAAAGAAGACATCTGGTAAAGCAATTGAGAAATTATGAGTAATTCATTAAAGACTGGTGGTGGTGGTGGTGGAGGTGGCAACATCAGGACAACTGTGTGTTTTTTCTGGATTTTACATTCGATTTCATTAGGTGCTTCAGTTGTTGAACTTCAAGACCTGGATTCTCCCACCATTTTGGAGAACACTGTACACGCAGCAAATGCTTTTCCTTCGTTTTTTCTTTCAGTCCCAAAATGTTCTAATCTTTCAAACTTTATATTGCTAATGATTGATTCTTAAGTCATAGGGAGAAGTAAACTTCAACAGAAGCCACAAAATCTCGTTTTAAACAGATGTCAAAGCCCTTTCGACCCATAGTCAAATAAACACCCAAAGATGAATTTAATGTGCTTAATGCATTTTAGCCATCTTTAAATGGGTCACTTTTTGTGGCCTTTTCCACAGGATGCCATTTGGTCCCAACAAAAAGTTCGGTAGCTGAGGTCGTGGTTTGTCTGACACCTTTCAAAAATCAAAACTACATGAGGTTTGAGCGATGGGAAAGAAATCGTATGAAATATTACACAAAGACTCAGAGAGAGCGACAATTAATTACCAAAGGAAATATTTTTGGATTTTTTGTGAGAAAGTAAAAAATAAAGAACTGTGTGCTTCATTGTGTCTAATACTTTAACAGACGGGCACTTTGATCGAAGAATTGTACGGAAAAAATAAATTGATTAGATAAAAAGGAATCAGACCTGCTACGTTATGGAGATGGAACCGTTTGGCATGTAAGGGTCCCCTCCTTCACTTGTTTCAAATGCCAAAATTTCGTGATAAATTTGGTATCAACTTTTTGGGGTTACGGTTCAAATTTTGTTTGTACAAAATTTTAAATGGAAGTGATTTTATTCTTCCATGGTAATACACAGTTGATGTATCTATCTATTCTTTTTCATCTCTTTACTAAGTAGAAACATAGATAAAAACTCCTCGTCTTCCATTTTGCGCAATTTGCAAAGATCCGATCTTGTAAACTTAAGTAAAACCTTCAAAAAAGTTCAGACGCTCCAACTGCGATCGCATAAAGAGCCTCTCAATATACATACATGTAAAAACGCAAAAACTCGACCCTATCATATTGCAAAGAGCCTTCTACAATTTCAACACAAACTTATTTGGCCTTTATTAATCGCAGCTCGATTAAAACCACTTTGCCCCGTTAAAATTGCCCTTGCAGCCCAAATTTAGACGTGTAATGGGGCCCCTACATCAAACCAAGGGTCAGTGATTTTCAAAAGCGGTAGTCGGGAACCTGATGGGATGGCGTGTTTTAAGTAGGACATACTGTCACTTTGATAAAGTTACATTTGATCAAATCGTTTTCAAAAGCCTGGTTTGGACCGTTTGGTGCAGAGATTTTACGTTAGACCTCGAATGATATTTCTCAGGCTCTGACTCATCTTATGCTTTGTTTCTGATTTAGGTAAAATTGCGAATTAAAATCCCCGGATCTGCCCCTTTTCCAGTATACATATAAACAATTTATTTGTTATTTTGATAAAACTGTGCACCCGAGACCCAATTACAAACTACAGACCAGTCGATACCAAGCTTTGATCTGTTTCGAAAGACAGAACTCTGGAAACAGATATTGCGCATTTGTACTAATCACTGTGACTCAAGTTAAGAAACCCGAAAAATCTCTCATGCACCGGTCGGTAGTTAACATGAGATTGTAAGCAATCTGCTTTTTCAAATTTTCAGTTTTGTCAGGGAGACAAGATACTCCTTGCCACCTTTCACGTCGAGGTGCCTGTTTAAAGCTTAACAATACAAATGCCACCAATAAAACCACAAAGAAGCATGCAAAGGAATTCCAAACCAATATAAAGATATCTTCTTGAGAAGTAACTGATCCGTGTAAGGGGCCTCCCCTTGACCCTAAAATAAAACCTTTTTTGGCGTACAGTGACTGCACCAATATAAATCTTTTCTTTTGGGTTGGAGGGTGACGTTTTTAACCTCATGTTGCTTGGCAGATTGGGTCATAGATTTTGAAGGACCAGTTGCTCAGATTGTAACCCATTCAATGCGGAGTGAGTTGGTTGGAAGAGTTTCCTCGTAGAATCTATTCGAAACAATTTACATTTACTACTCCTGTCGTATATAGTTTTACATCACAGTGTTTCTTGTGAATTTAGATCGTCTTTACATTTTGTTCCAGCCTTTCTGATGTCAAGTTTTTTTCTTGTATGGATATTTGAAAGTTGTTCTGAATGGAAACCATGTAGAATTCATATCTCAAGGCCAGACTCGTAAATAGTCCCAACAAGAAAATAATGGATCTTTGACACCCTGAAGCAAGTGTCGACATATTACTTCATCAAATAATTTCGAAACTTCCAAACGGTTATTCTGTCTTTTTCTCTTAAGACCTTCGAAAGAAAATTAAACAAATTAAGGCTCCAAGTAAAATTTATGCTGCAACAAAATTCTTATTTTGCCTCACGTTGACAACAGACGACTTGAAAATAACACTAGCTGAAAATGTGCTCATGGAAAAAAAGATCTCTAGCATCAATTTGGAATTTAAATTTATCCAAACAATTCACGTCTCCAGTGAAAAACTGCACTTAATATTTTTGGTTCCCATGTGTATTTACATTTGATAACTAATTTCAAATTGTCAGATATTGGTGAAGTAAGTTTCATGACAATTGTTCAGCTTTTGTAATCCCCTCCCAACATCACAAAACAGAGAACTCATCTCATTAAAATCACTCGGGGCTGGCTATTCACTGGGCGGAAATTTGAGGGAAATAAAAATATCCAACAATTTTTATATAATTTTAATCGTGTTTGCATTTCATAACAGAGCTCAAATTGGTAAATATCCAATTCGCCGTCTCTTTTCAATTCCTCAAATATTTTCCTTTATTTGGCTGAAAAAGTTTTGACAAAGGTAATTTCTATGAAGCGGGGACTGTGGTAATAAATTATAAAACTATAAATGATGAAGGTAAAGAGGAGAAGGCAGGAAATAAAAACACTGGCAAATGTTTTTGGCGTCAAGAGGGAATCCCTGAATTTAAAAGCTAATGGGGTTCACAATAAACTGAAAATTTCTCTCGTCTCAAAAAGGTTTGATTGAAAGTCACAAAGGGCAAATCCATTCCACGTGAAATCCAAATGTTTTTACAATGACAAAGTTGGGATTAAGTGCGTCTCGTAGCACAATAAATTTCGGATTTGCCTGCTTTGATACAAAACATTTTGTTGAAAGAGCTCTGTGTTGAGGTATACAATTGCTTTCGTCAGACCAAATCAATTCGGTTTAATAAGGAGACTTCCAAATTAAAATTCTGTCTCCGTTGAATTACACTTTACAATTTGTAACAGAGTGCTTATGCAAGAGCTTAAATTGCATAGTAAGAAGATCTAATATTTGAGTCCTCTTTTGAATTTAAATAATTCATGAAAGCAATATGCAAAATTTTAAAACTTGAGTAAAATTGGGTGTCCTAATTAAATTAAACGCAATAGTTCTTAGGCTTTATCTGAATCAAAAGTATTTATGCTAAACAAGATGGCCTATTGCGAAAGGATTAATTGAAAGATTGCACTATCAGTGTGGCCAATTAAAGACCCCGTCTGTTCAACGTAATGTTTGGTTCGAAAGATGCCAGCGGTTATATCCTCTCTGGACCTGAAAAAATAAGTGACCATATTGCAATTGCATAAGTTGTCACAGTGGATTAATCCTGTGGACATAGAAACCACATTAACCTTTAACTGGTCTCCATGCCAACCAAGAAAGCCAAGCTAGAAACAAAAGCCATAATTAACAGAATTTACCAAAGCCATTTGTCAAGATTTGCTGGCAACCTGTCACTGTCACACTAAACAATGAGCATGAATTTTGAATTCCTCCCTCTAGTTTAAAAGTCAAAAATATTTAGCCAATTCTGGGATTGTGAAAGGATTTTTTCAATCACGTACGACCCTTGAGGTTTGGGCCGTTGCGAAGTCTTTGGTTCAGTCCTACCTTGCTGAGAGACGTTCTACAAGATTAGAACAAGACGGATGTTAACGTTATAAACGCAGTGTTCCGGGTGACACAACCTACTCTGGGTGTTATTCCTTTAGAAAATGAGCCTCAAAAATAAAATGACGTGGGAGGGGGGGCCTAGAGATACTTTTGTCTCAGGCACAAGCATAAGAAATTCAGACGAGTGAAGTTCAGACGACTGTCCAGACAAACACAAATAACGTTTCATTCCTAACGTTTCTATCCCCTCAATGAACTGAAGACTATTTTAGTTTTTAATTGACTGCAGCAGTGAAGGAGAGATGAATACACTTGACCACAGGTATGGAGCCCCGCCCACCTGTCCACGAGTAAATTTGCATCAATCAACGCAAATATCAGCCCCCTGAATGGCAGGGCCTGATGAAGAACGGACACGTGCCTGATAATCAGGGCTACGCTTCCCAATTCCATGAGTTTTTGACATTGCCACTGCGTTAAGGATAAGCCCAGCGAGAGCTAATATAAGTCACACCTTCCTGCAAAAATAAACATTCCGAGGTGCTAATTAAACCTGATGAAGAGGGATCGAAAGACGTCGAAAATCATGGTGATGATGATGAGCCGCCGAGAAATCTCGGGAGGAACCGGATGCCGGATCCGAGTGAAAAATTGTGTCGCGCCAACGGATGCGTGACGCATAATCCAGCCCCAAATTCCAATGTAAATGGAAATTGGTAATAGTGAAACAGAGAGACGTATATCTACATCGAAATGAAGAGTCACGAAGTTTGCTGAGAATATATGGTACTTGAAACCGACAGAAACTTTCTTTGTTTTCTTTTATCTAATGTTCAAATAATCTCAAACTGAGATGTCCTGGTTATATTTTAAGATTTATAGATTCAAACGCCTGAAACGGAAGAGTGGAAAATATTTCCCCCCCCCCCCCGCTCCCTAAG
>JBCAUG010313735.1:0-17424 GCA_038406175.1 Haplosyllis leylae | reverse complement strand
TCCCCTCCACCTTCCAAAAAAAGTGACCAAAAAACCGTCCGTCAACCACATAGGTAGCTCTACGAGCCACCAATTATACACCTTTTCACTGTGAAATTAATGGAAATTATACATCTGCATGGAATAATGCTTTTGTGATTTCTTTTCTACTTATAATTTGGTAACATATACACAAGTGATTCTCAAAAACATGAACATAAGTAGGGTATGGAAGGTCAATTTGCCTGTGATTATTAAAATGAATTACTACAGGATGATCGGAAATATCCATGATATGTTTATTCTTTTACGGTCTGTATGAGGCAAATGCAACATGACCAAACAAAATGATTCGTAATAAACAATTCCTAAAATTTACAATTGAGAAATCAAACATTAACAAGATTTTCCATTACTCTTGACACAAGGTCGCCCAACTGCACCGAATAACCTTGAGGTCAAGAAGGTCACAGAGAACGCAGTGACCTTGAGGTGGGACCGCCCCGACTCAGACGGTGGAGCCAGAATCAAAGGATACGTCATCGAGAAACGTGATCCTCACAGACACGCCTACACCCAAGTCGGAACCTGCATATCTACCGACTTCACGGTACGTACATCTCTAATACTGGTCACCATGAAGGAAACACAGCCATCTTTAACGGAAACGTTACAAACAATAACCTGTTTAACCATCTTTAAGATGTAATTTTCGTTAGAATTGTGAAGGAGTAAAGCCATAAAATTCTAAGAAAAAATGATGTCGCGTTGTTGAACGTTCATAGATCTAAAATGATGTCATGGCAGCATTCTGTGTAAACCATATTCCCACCAATGACTGCAACTTAAAGTAGGCCTACTTATCATAAAGTGCCATGGCATATTCCCAAATTTCTCCGTGCCCGCCATCACAATCACTAAGCTGACTCTAACGAGCCAGCAATAAACTTCGTCTGTCTTTAAAGCCCATCAAATTGCATTGTAATAACTTTTTCTACAGGTTGATCGCCTCGTGGAAGGTAACCAATACGTCTTCAGAGTGTCAGCTGAGAACGAGGTTGGTATTGGTGAACCAGCCGAGCTGTCACAGAGCATCACAACCAAGAGTCCGTTCGGTAAGTGCGACACTTGCGAAAGTACACACAATGTGCTTCGTATGTATGAGTTTGTAACCCCATTGAAGTTTTTTCCTAAATAAAACGGAACTTTCAGTGAATTCAGCGAATTCAGGGAAATCACTGAAGCATGAACTAGTGTAAACTAAAGATTTTCTCTGTTACCTCCGTCTTTGTGGTGCTAAGGTAGAGTGTTGGTTTCTCACACAAGAGATAGCAATTTCAAATCCTCCTTTTGCCAAAATGTTTTTCAAGCTCTGTAGATTCTGTAGATTCTTTAGAATTGATTTAGGAAAAACTCAAGTGAACCTTTCTCCATTTAAGATAGCCAACAGTAAAACGTTCTGCGATACAAACTCCTCCTATTCATATTTTCATTACGATAAGTGTTTTCTATTAGCTATAGTTTCTCTTTACCAACTTCCTGTTAATTTTTTCCATTGTTTTCTCGTGTACTTGATATTGCTCTCATTATGTTTGTCTCTCCCTGTGATGTATTCAAACTGTGTATTTCATCTTGGTTATTTGTGTTTTTCAGTCCACCGGAAAGGTAACGGTATTTACTCAAACGACATGCAGAACATTTTGGAAATTATCTATCAAGAATTTTCATTTACTTTCAAACGCAATGCACAAGTTTCTTTAAGAATACAAATATTGGATCTTAAATGGTGTGTTCAGCACTTTGAAGGGAATTCTTGATAGACGTCTCTGGTTTAATTCCTTCTATATTAGACCAGGCCAATGCAAGTGGCACAAAGTAATGACTTAAGTACTTGACCTTTGTTTTTAGTGTATTGGAACATTTTCCATAGTATTTGTAACCAGTTTTTTGGCGCAAAACATTTAATTTCCAAAAAGTTAAGCGCTTCTTAAGACTTACTATAAATACCAAATTTTAAGTAATCAAAGTTCAAGCTATGAAGTCAACTGCCTTTCCTTTCACAGTTGTACCTGGAGAACCAACGGCACCAGTTGTCAGCGACATCTTCAGCAACCGGTGCAAGTTGTCATGGCAACCACCCGCACAGGACGGTGGATCTACAGTAACTGGTTACCACATCGAGCGTCGAAGTAAAACCTCTCCAAGATGGGTCTTTGTCAACAAGGTAAACTTCAACAATTAAGTCACAGGTTAATAAAACGATCTTGATATTTAAAAGTTGTGGCGTAAAGGCCTATGCAAGTGAAAGAGATCAGAGAATAAGCGAAACACATCGAAGAAAATTTTCGCTTTCTCTTTCACTTTCGCTCGGTGTGAACGAGCCTTAAGGCGGTTTTTAAAAAATGTGGCCCCAAATTTTACTACTGTCGCACAATTGATCTTTTCTAGTACCCAGTGAAGGAGACAACATTCCACTGCTCGGACCTTTACGATGACACCGAATACGAGTTCAGGGTATCAGCGGAGAACAGGGTTGGAAGCGGAGCTCCAAGTGCACCAAGTGTGCCATTCATCGCCAGAGACCCATGGAGTAAGTCTCCATTATTTCAGAATTATCTAATACTCATCTGAACCTGCAAAATTTGGTCATGACGGAACAACTGTCAGTGATAATTACAATTGGAGTGGTCAACTTCAAAAATATTGAAACTAAGCCATTGCATTACGGAAATGTTCATTTTACTGTTGTATTTCACATACACTTCTTAAACCAACATTCTAATTTTCAGCCGTTCCCAGTGCACCAGTGAATCCGCAAGTCAAGGACGTTGAGAGAAGAGCAGTGACCCTGAAGTGGTCTCCTCCTGCCCAGGACGGCGGTAGCCCCGTTACAGGCTACATCATCGAGTACTGGGTGTCTGGCATGTTCCGGTGGGACGTCGCGAACCACGGAGACCCCATAATGGACCAGAGATACACTATCAGGAACCTCAAGGACGGTGAGAGCTACGAGTTCCGCATTGCTGCTGTCAACAAGGCTGGCACTGGAACCTTTGCCCCCGTTGACATGATCGTAGCCGTAAAGGAACCAATCGGTTAGTATATCTTGTGTACATGAGTTTTCAAAACATGAGTTTTTAAAGATAATCTTCATTCAGAAAGTTATGAAGTGGTGCATTTAAACGAATGAGGTATGGCCTGCGCGTCACAGTAAATATTGCTGTAACATAGAAATTCAACTTGTCGACACTTCTTCCGTTACAGTCGGCGACCCACCACGTATTTTGAGCAACGTCAGTGATGTAGTGGTCACCTCACCCGAGTCTGCAACGTTGGACTGTGCTATTAAACCAGGCATGAAGGACTTCGAAGTCCACTGGTTCAAGGAGAACAAGGAGGTGTACCGTGGCCGGAAGTACGAGATGCTCTTCTGGGACAACAGAGCGTCACTGGTCATCAAAGACACGGAACCTTCAGATTGTGCGAAATACAGATGTGAACTGTCCACACCGCTGGGAAGAGTTCAATCTGTCGGCTCTCTCATTGTCTACAGTAAGTGAAATCTTGATACAAGCTGCAAATTTACACTTAACGTCTGCGGCTGCTTCAAGTTTTATTTTCAGTTAATGGTGATGCAAACGCCCACGCAGAGAATGGATTCAAACCCATTTTCTGTGTGTGTGTTTTCGTTGCCATTAACACAATATTAAAGTTGATGCAAACGTTGACATTGACACAAACGCATACGTTAAATGTGAACAGACTTTACCGAAACATGTGTACAACGCTTGAAACAACGTTAGGAAAGGGGTCCACCCTGGCTTCAAAACCCGGGGCAGACGTCACCATAAGTCCTAAACAGGGGGTATCAGTGCCCCCATAAAAAGGACTTGTGTCCTCCAATTTTTTTTTTAAAAAAAGTTACGTAATTTTCTTTCTTCAGGCAAACCCAAACTGGAGTATGACGGCCGATTCCGCGTGCCGCAGCAACTCAAGGCAGGAATGAGCTTGGTCATACCTGTCGATTTCACTGGTAACCCAAGCCCATCAGCCACGTGGTCGTTGAGAGGATCACCACTCGCACACTCAAGTAAATACCAGATAGACACCAGCGAATACAACACGACACTAACAGTCAGGGATACCGAGATGGACGACTCAGGAACTTACACCGTTAACGTCAGTAACCGAGCTGGATCCGCCAGCGCCAGTTTTGACGTCAACTTCAAAGGTACGTTTCTAAACACGAAATACGACGAATAGTTCTTCTATCACTGGAATATCGTGTGATCCAGATTTTGAGTGGAAAGTGCCACCAAATTCGTACTTTGCAAAATCAATATCTTCTTTTGGTACAGACTAGTATTTTTGTTTACTCTGAAGATAGTGGCACGTTTTGTTGTATTTGCAGGTAAACCCGGAATGCCAAGGCATCTTGAAGCCGTGTCGACCAGTCCTGATTCAGTGCAACTTGTCTGGGACACACCGAGCTCAGAGGGGGGAGCCCCCATTACTAACTACGTCATTGAAAAACGCGATTCACATCACCGCAGCGTATGGAGTGGCGCTGGAACTACTGAAAGGACCACATTCACTGTCGGTAGGTGTCACATTAACCCACCAGCTTGTCGTTCATCAGTCTCACAAAATGTACATTGTTTTACAACTGACGGTAAATTTTATACTGATCTTCATTGTTTAGGTAAACTGTATGAAGGCAAAGACTACTTCTTCCGCGTAGCAGCGGAGAATTCTGTTGGTCTTGGCAACTTCGCTGAGCTAACCACAGCAGTTGTAACCAAACCTGCAGTCGGTAAGTAACGTCCACTCAGTCTAACGTCACATGTACCGCTGACTCTTACTACTTAGTCTAACGTCACATGATCCAACAGTACTGTTGAAACTTTCGACTTAGTTTAACATTACATGACCCAAAAGCACTGTTGACACTTTCGACTTAACATTACATGACCCAAAAGTACTGTTCACACTTTTCATGATCCAACCCGACAGTACTGTTGATACTTCCCACTTAGTCGAACGTTACAAGAATCAAGAAAGCTGAGCAGCAAAATTTTGTTGTTGTTCTTCCAGCTACACCATCAGAACCGAGAAACCTGATGGTCGATCACATCGACAAGTCCGGAGTGAGCATCAGCTGGGATGTACCACGTAACGACGGAGGTTCCAAGATCCAGGGCTACATCATTGAGAAGCGTACACCGTTCAGCCCACGCTGGAGCCGTATTAACAGGCAACCCATCCGCGGAACAGACACCCGAGTAACAGACCTGTACAAGGGAGACGAGTACGAGTTCAGGGTTGTAGCGGTGAACGACGTTGGAATGGGTAAACCATCGGACATGACTCCACCGGTTGCCATCAAAGATCCATACGGTACATATAACTGAAAACAAGTCAGTCCACAATGACAGAATAATGGATAGTTAGAATGGCAAACAGTAAGGCTGCGTTTACACTGAGCTCTTAGCGATGGCGTTTGCAAAATCTTCTTTGCGGACATCGCTAAGAAATGGGTAGAATGCTCGTTCTTAGCGATGTCCTCTTACGCTAACATCATCGCTAACTGTCAGTGTAAACAGCCCCTTATTCACAGAAAGTTTTCGCTTTCATGAATCAGTGATAAAAATGGAATGCCATTGATCTATTCACCGCTGAACATTACAGATGTGCCCGGTGAGCCAGGAACACCACAGATCATCTCCTTCGATCACGGTATGGCGACTCTGCGCTGGACGGCTCCTCGCAGCGACGGCGGCAGTCCGATTACCAACTACAAGGTTGAGATGCGAACTGCCGGTGCCTACCGCTGGGAGCTCGTTAACCTCGCAGATATCATCAGGGACACACAACACACTTTCACGGTCAGTACCGTCTTGTCATCGTCAGTAGTCAATTGAGTTTTTCTTATTTGGATATTTTCACTGAATACGTTGAATTCACTGAATTCTAAAAAGCTAAAATTGGGCAAAACATAGCTTGTATGTAATGTTTTAATAAAAGTAGTTTTTTCATTGGCAAATTACAAAGAATTCAATGCTTTGAAACAAAGAAATCGGACTCTTTTGCAAAAGTATAATAATCATTGAGGATTTTCTTTTCAATGAATTCAGGGAATTCACAGAAAAATCCAAATTGAAAAACTCGAATGAAATACATTATGCAAACAAAAATTCTACAATCTTTATGCTATTAAGTTGGTACATATTTTGAAATATAATCTCAAGATGGGTGTAACCTCTCTTACAATTGTACGTTTTAATTCGTAGGGCTTGAAAGAAGGCACGGACTACGAATTCCGAGTATCAGCCGAGAATAAGGCTGGTATTGGGCGACCATCACAGGCTTCCAAATCCGGCAAATACGGTATGTTCAAAAGTGCATTTTTGTTGCCTTCATCTTTTTTTGTAATGGTATACTTCAAAAATTCATGTGAAAAAAAAACTATTGATCTGCTGTACTGTAACATTACTATTGTATTATTGTATTAGTATTGTCTTAGATCGACTGGTTCATGTACAACACTGTAGACACGATATGATTATTGTCAAACAAGCGCTTTATCAAATGCAATAAATCTTATGTTAATCTATGGTTGATTATGACATTGCCTTATTTTGTCTTTTTGTTTTCTCAATATAGTTGAGAAAGTGGAATTCGTGCGACCTCTACAGGACCACAGGGCCACCCGACTGGGCGAGGACTACACCTTTGAGGTGGAGCTCTCCCGGGATCACGGGCGTGCCCAGTGGCTCCGAGACGGAATGGAAATCCGTTCTGATAAGAAGTACAACATCTGGAACGAAGCTGCTCGCCACAAACTGACAATCAGGGAAGTAGATGACAGAGATGCTGGAGACTACGCCATTCTCGTGAAGGGCCACAGATCTGCTGCAAGGTAATAATTTTACCTGTAGTACCAACACGGAAAAAAAACAATGACGAAACAAACATAATTTTGAAAATAAAAAAAGGTTTATGATACCCTACGGTATCCCAAGTCTAATGTAGTGTTCGAACGAAAACGCATTGGATCCGTATGTAGATTGAAAATATCCTTTAATCTGTGGCATTTTTGAAGGTGACACTTTTCAATAATTTCTATTAATTAGACTTAACGTCGAAGCAATGCCCAAATTCTCACGTGAAGATCTCTACTCCGATGCTCTCGTACTGCGCGCGGGACAATCAGCTGCCGTTGAGGTACCGTTCTCTGCGGCACCACAACCCAGAATCCGCTGGACCTTCGAGGGTCTAACTCTGAATGAATCCCGCCGCATCTCCCTGGACACAGTGTACAATATGGCATCGCTTACGATCACTAAGGCACAGACAGCAGATGCCGGAACATACAGTCTACATCTGGATAATCCATTCGGCTCTGCACACCTCAATGTCAAGGTTATCGTTCTTGGTACGTTTCCATTCATTTCTTTGGACTTGTAATTGGGCAACGTGTTTGTACTCTTGATTTAGTTTTTATGTGATATGATTTTAATTGCTGGCTCGTTTAGAGTCAGCTTAGTGATTGAAAGAGGCTGACCCATGGTATTTTGAGAATATGCCTTGGCACTTTTATGATAACTGGGCCTACTTTAAGCTTCAGTCATTGGTGGGAATTTGTTTACACAGAATGTTGTCATGACGTCATTTACGTGCCAGCATTGTGAACCTTCAGTGACGCAACGTCATATTTTAAAGTTTGTTACGATCTTTCAGATAAACCAAGTGCACCACGAAACCTGAGAAGCGTGCCAGAATCAGCTGATTCAGTTGAGCTGTCTTGGACACCACCCACAAGCAATGGCGGAAGCGAAATCATCCGCTACATAGTGGAGAAACGTGAAGCTCTGCGTATGGTTTGGCAGAAGGCTGGAGCCACCACTGACCATCACATATCAATTCCACGTCTATCCGACAACACACAGTATGTCTTCAGAGTGGCTGCAGAGAATTCCGTAGGAGTCGGAGAATGGGAAGAACTCTCCAAATCCGTTTCCGCAAAGACATTACACACAGTACCTGCGCCACCTTCACAACCCAAGGCCAGCGAGATTTACCGCGATTCATGCATTCTCAGCTGGGAAACTCCACCAAGTGATGGAGGAGCCCCGATCCTGGGATACCACGTGGAAAGACGTCCCAAAGCCGGACCATACTGGACAAGAGCCAGCAGTTCCAGAATAACAGGTAGTGGATTCTTGCAAAGTCATAAACTCTGAAAGCGGCTAAATAAATGTAACTGATTTATTGGCGGCTCGTGTAAGGGGCCATAGTATTCGGGGAATATGCCTTGGCATTTCTATGATAAGTGGGCCTGCTTTAAGCTGCAGTCATTAGTGGGAATTTGATTACACAGAATGACGTCATACGTGCCATTGCGAACCTTCAGTGACGCAACGTCATATTTTCAACATTTAGTGCATGTAACCTCTGACGATTTTCTCACACAGACACAAGTTACTACGCCGTGGACCTACATGACGGAACCAAGTACGAATTCCGTGTCTTCGCCGAAAATCGCGTTGGATTCAGTGAACCAAGTAGAGTCAGTGCACCAGTCTTGGCCAAAGATCCATGGAACGTACCTGGCCGCCCAGGTCAACCTACAGTGGGAAAGATAACAAGACGATCATGTCTGCTCTCTTGGACTCCACCAGACTATGACGGAGGAAATCCCATCAGAAACTACGTCATTGAATACAGAGTAAGTTCTACGACTAAACTGCACAAGTTAGATTCTCTACTCTTCAAAGTGTAAAAGTGACAAGTCCGTAGAATAATTTTGAGTAAAAAATTCTCTTTATCAACATTTTTGCTGGCTCGTTCAGAGTAAGCTCAGTGATTGAAAGAGGGGATCCATAGCATTTGGGGATTATGGCTTGGCACTTTTATGATGAGTAGACCTATTTTAAGCTGCAGTCAATGGTGGGAATTTGTTCACACAAAATGCTATTATGACGTCATAAAAATTACGTGTGAACGTTCATCGACAAAAATGTCAAATTTCTATCTATTCTTCAGGCTGCCGGATCGTACAAATGGCAGCAAGCCAACTTTGGTGAAAGAGTAACCGAACCCACGTTCAAGGTCACAGGCCTGGAAGAGGACCAGGAGTACGAGTTCCGTATCGCCGCCG
Source organism: Haplosyllis leylae (assembly GCA_038406175.1). NCBI lineage: Eukaryota > Metazoa > Annelida > Polychaeta > Phyllodocida > Syllidae > Haplosyllis > Haplosyllis leylae. The sequence goes on along the minus strand of JBCAUG010313735.1, from coordinate 8,285 downwards.
AGAACAAGGCTGGTGTAGGGGAATTCTCTGACACCACCAGGCCGACCGTGGCTAGGGACCAAACCGTCGGAAACATGCCTGAAATACTACTACCACTGTCCGATGTTACTGCCACTGCAGGAAAACCACTCAGAATTGAATGCGATGTCACTGAGGGACAACCTCCTGCCAAATTCAAGTGGTACGTTCAATGCTTTACAATGCTTTACTGCTGCCATTTTATGAATTGTACTTACTCGGCCTTTCTGTTTGCACGGCAATCTTATCATAAATAAACTTCTTTCGCTCTGTTTATACTTAACGTCTGCGTCAACCTCAAAGTTTGCGTCAAGGTTTGTAGTGAGTGAATGGTGATGCAAATGCACACGCAGAAAATGGGTTTAAATCTATTCTCTGCGTCAATGTTTGCATCACCATTAACACAATGTTAAAGTTGACGCAAAAAGTTGACGTTGACGTGTTAAGTGTAAACAGAGCTTTAACATTTTAATAATTATACCAAATATTTTTCAATTGACACAGGTTCAAGGACGGGAAAGAGATCTACAAAACGTCCCGTAAGTATCAGGTGGATTACAATCCGCTGGCTCACGTGGCATCCCTCACCATCCTACATCCAGATCAAACGGATAGCGGAAGGTACAAACTGGTCGCATCCAACAAATACGGACACGTCGATACCACCGGCAGAGTCACCATTAACGGTAGGAACATCAATCAGTTATTTTCGTTGTTTTTTTTTTGTTTGTTTTGTTCTTTCTTTTCTTCCTTTTTTGTGCCTCGGTTTTGATTGCTTCGGTAGGTGGTAATTGCCCAAAGGCCTACACTTTCTTAAAGGCAAATATTTCAGAGGCATCTGATCAGAATGACTGAATGCTTCTAAATAAGGTCTTTGCCTCTATGAATCCTCAGTCTGACTGGGTGTCTCTAAAATGTCCTGTCAGTCAGGATCCACCACTGTTTAATTATTTTAAGATATTTTTTCTTTATTATTAATTTTTAAATTCATTTCACTCTGACCAGTTATTTTGTCTACTTACAGCTGGACCCAAGCTGGACTTTGACAATCGCTACTTAGGTATATTAGAGGTCAAACGCGGTACTTCATTGATGCTGCCGATTAACTTCTCTGCTGTACCCAGACCAAGAGTATCATGGTACAGAGACGGCATACCACTACACAATATACCAGGCAAGTCTTTACAACAATAAGATTTACTTTTCAAACCTTGTTCACACGTAACGACACTGAATTTCGGTCCGTCAAAGTTTTAACATTGTGTCAATGGTGACGGTGACTTTGACGGGCAGAATGGCTCTGAAACCCATTCAGTCTAAATTTCAGTCTGAATTCGCTAATTGCATACACCTCTATTGGTTGCCATGACGGTGACGAGTTCGGTGATGGGTCGTTGTCGTTACGTGTGAACAAGCATCTATAGTGAGACTTCAGATGAGTTTTTGAGAAATATGTAAAATTATATTTTACTTTATTATAGGTCACATTCAAATTGAGACTGGTGATGGATATTCTACATTGACTATCACTGGAATCGAGACTCTGGAGGCTGGTAAATACCGCATTGAAGTGGAAAACCAAGCTGGATCCGCTTCAACGGAATTCCAAGTCGTTGTCAAATGTGAGTATTTATCTGCATATCAAAGTTTAAAGCTCTGTTCACACTTAACGTCTGCGTCAACATCAACATTAGCATCAAGTTTTGTATTGAGTGAATGGGGACACAAATGCACATGCTGAGAATGGGTTCAAATCCATTCCCTGTGTCAATGTTTGCGTCACCATTAACACAATGTTCAAGTTGATGCAAATGTTGATGTTGACGCAAACGCAGATGTTAAGTGTAAACAGACCTTAACAGACACGTCACGATTTGAAAAGATCGTACCTACTTTATGAGAAAAACATATCATTTCATAGACACGGGGGAAGTAAAATGTGAATTTGAGTGAAGCGGTTCCGTATACTATACTTGTTTTGCAGCGCCACCCTCCGCTCCAGCGAGCTTGCGACTGACATCTATCTCCAAGGATTCCGTGACGCTCGCATGGGAACCACCAGAGCGTGATGGCGGAAGTCCAATCACAGGTTACATTATTGAGAGACGTGATCCCGCGTACAGCGGATGGACTTCTGTGGGGAAAGTTGGGCCCAGAGAATACAACTACCATGTAAGTAAAATAGCTCAATCTGCAAAATTGAGCAAACACAAATCCGGATCCTGTATTTCAGTTTTAAAGTGTGTGTAATTTGGTTCGAACAACACTCCACTATGTACAATTTGCTTTCAGGTTGGCAAGCTAAAGGAAGGCAAAGACTACTTCTTCAGAGTCATCGCTGAGAATGAAAATGGCCAGGGAGATGCTATTGAAACTGCAAAGGCTGTCAAGATCAAGAGTGCACACAGTACGTACTTCTCTTCTTATTTGAAAATTCTATAGCAAAATGTATGAAAACCTGTTAAAATTTTAATAGGCATAAAGTTTAATCAGGAAAAGTAACAGCAATTATTTTTAATTCAGATGTACCAGATGCACCTAAGAACCTGGAATGCATCGAGGCCTTCTCTAACGCTATTGGCCTTGAATGGGCACCACCTCGCCGTGACGGTGGAGCTCCCGTCCGGGGATACATCGTTGAGCGCCGCCAGGGCTACAGCAGCCGATTCATACCAGTCAGCAAAGGCCTTGTCCTCGATAACTACTTCAGAGACACTTCCGTGTACGACGGACAAGAGTATGAATACAGGATTGTAGCCGAGAATGAAGCCGGCCAGAGCGAGCCATCTCGGCCAATTGGACCAATTGCGGCACGACAACCGTTCAGTAAGTGATCACACACAAACAACTATCTCTTGCGACAATACAAGGTCATACTGGCATGAATACTGAAGAAATTTGCAAACGGAGCCTTAGAATTATCAGTCGATTCATTACTTCTGTACAGATGTCCCAGGTGCACCAAGCAGACCAGAAATTATGGGTCTGACCAAGTCGACTGTGACTCTGGCCTGGCATCCACCAAGAAGGGATGGCGGTTTACCCATCACGAACTACATTGTTGAATCTAAATCCAGTGCCTCTTACGACTGGACCACATGCACTGTCGGTCGTTATGTGACAGAACCAACTTGCCAAGTAAGAATTTTTCTCTTTTTTTGTCAGCAAAAGAATGCGGAGATGTCTGTTGAATTAATAACCCCAGTAGGTACAAGGTTTGGTTCACATACAAATTAATTCAATGTGCAACGTTTGTAATACAGGTGCAGAACTTGGTTGAAGGCACAACGTACGAGTTCCGTGTCATCGCTGAGAACAAAGCAGGTCGCAGCCAGCCATCACCAGTGTCCGATCCCGTAGTCATCAGAGAGCCTGTTGGTAAGTTAGGCCCTTATCAAATGAAAACACGAGCACGATTGAAGGGGGTACCTCAGTGTCAGAAATCGTGACACATGCAGAATTCTATAACTTTAGATTGTTTAAATACACAAGATGATTTTGTAACCTTTAGCTGGCAATGCACCAAGAGTCATCCGAGAACTGGAGGATGTCTTCGTGAGACCAGGCGAGACCGCACAATTAGACTGTCGTATCAGTGGTGAGCCCAAACCAGACATCACCTGGACCAAGGACTTCCAGAAACTTACACAAGACAGATTCAAGTATCAGATGAAGTACAGAGATGCTGTGGCATCACTCATCATTCACGATGTTGTTGATGCGGATTCTGGACGTTACACTGCCGAGGCTAGCAACCCATACGGCTATGTGGCCACGTCTGCTTCAGTCAAAGTTAAATGTATGTACCTGTGACACAATTTTAAACTAATGTTAATTTCTTCGGACAAAATGAAAAAAAATACGTTTCTTTTTCACGTTGCAGAAATTTTGTACAAGGAAATTTCACCCAATAAATGGTATCGTTTCAGCGCCACCACGTCTGGAGTTCGATTCACGCTACCTGGAAATGAGGGTGCCAATTGGCGGAAATATCAAGATCAACGTCAACGTTGACGGAGAGCCAACACCCAGCCTTGTATGGACCAGAAACGGTATGCCACTAAAAGGCTACAGAAACGTCATGGTTGATATGGATGAATTTACGAGCTCCGTTGTTGTCAAGAGAGCCTCTCGCGAGGATAGTGGAGAATACCACGTGGTTGCAAAGAACCAATGGGGAACCGCCGAAGCCACCTTCAATGTAGCTGTACAAGGTTGGTATTTAACCCATTACGGGTATATTACTCAGTGTCAGAAGCATTTTTCGCGCAAAGTGTGTCCACATTATGAACATTTTTAATGTGTAAATGCCACTACTTGGTAATGAAAGTGGCCAAATAATTGGCTACAGCCATAGTCATGCTAATCATTTTACCCCCATAGACGTTCCCGGAATGCCCACAAATCTGACGGTCACTGACGTCGACAAAAATGCAATCAGCGTAACGTGGAACCGTCCTCGTAACGACGGAGGATCGCGTATCCGACGGTACATTGTGGATCGTTGTGACATACAGAGGAACTACTGGACCACTGCAGGAACAGTGGATGCTTCACAAACATCCTTCACTGGTATTTAACTTTACTGAAATGTTTCGATTACCTCCGGCGAAAAGAGCTGGAAAGAAAATACACTTATATAATTCTCTGGATATCATTGGGTAGAAGATTGTTAATTCTTTCCCTCAGGACTTGTTCACATTGGGCGGTTTTTTTTTCTGATTGCGACTGCGATTCCTCTTGTCGCAACAAATGGGTTGTACAGATTCTGAGAATTAAATGGAAGTGTTCACACTGTGCAACTGTGACAACATCACCAGCTCTATACAGCCCATTGTCAGCAAAAACAAATGGCAGTCGCAATCAGAAAAAAACGCACAGTGCGAACGAGTCTTCAGATTTCAAAACCATAATCTTTAAAGTTTGTTGGAATTAACTGATTTTAATGTTGTCTTGGTACCATTTTCCAGTGACCGGTTTAATGGAAGGCCATGACTACACATTCCGTGTTAGTGCCGAGAACGACCTTGGAGTTGGTGAACCATGTCACACTGATGTACCAACCAGAGCTAAGGGAGCTATTGGTACGTCACAATTTACTCGTCTTTACTCATCACGTGACACTCGCTTGTGACGTCAGCCTAATATATTTTCAGTAGACGTGTGCATTATATGTTTCTTTTCATGTGAATAACCACTTTCTAAATAGTGTGGTAGAAATATTTGTTTCAGTATAATTATTTGAGTAAACATCTGTAACTTTGCTTCACATCCCAATTTTTTGTAGACTATTGTTTTTGTAAGTGAAATATTCCATTAGAACTGTACTAATACACAAAAACACTTTCTGGTTTGGCTTCAACGTTTTGTATGACAAGCATGACCCAAGCCCCAATGTGGCTGTACCATTGTAGATCTAGCAACCCCTTACCTGGCATGGAAGCAAGATAGTCGCTACCTTTTGGCGGAGTGTTCAAGACAGTCGAGCCGAAGACAACGGGCAAGTCGTTACACTAGTGTACATAAGCCCAGTGGAGAAGGGCTGTTACAGGAATATTTCTATACTCACTTCAGACAAATGGCTGATCAAGCCCGGGCTATTCCCGGTGAGTTCTCCTGGAACTGAAAGTTGGAGTTCTGTGTTCCCAAGTTTCATTCCCTAATAATTTGTTGCAATGGTATTTCTGATCAAGAAGTAAAAAGCGGTCTAAATAGGTTGGATCTTTTTTCCAACGGATTTTGAGTTCACTTAGATTTCCTTTAAATAACTTTGGTTTTATTTTCATCAGACACACCTGAACCAGTGCCATTCATTCGTCACACTGAGGCCCGTAGAGGTAGTATCATGCTCGAATGGGACCAACCACGCACACCAATCACTGCTCTGAAGGGCTACGTTCTCGAGCGCCGTGAAGAGTCCATGCCCAGCTGGTCTCGAGTGGCTGCCCTGCCGCCAACGACTACCCGTTACAAGGTGCCAGATCTGATGGAAGGCAGACAATACAAGTTCAGGATCCTGACGGAGACACGCGAAGGTCTCAGTGCTCCAATGGAGTATGAATCTCCTGTAGTACTCAGCAGACCAGCAGGTATGTGATCCGCATACTCATCAAAATCTACCAACTCAGCAGAAAAGTGCTGTAACCTATTAAAGAACTGGAAACTTCTGTATCTTTTAATATGATGATAACTTCTATTTGCAGAAGCACCGTACAGACCTGTAGGACCAATCATTATCACCAAGAAATCATCCAATTCGATGATGATTGAGTGGCGCCCTCCACTGGACGATGGGGGTAAACCAATCGACGGTTACGTGATAGAGATGAGCGAGGGAGGCGGATCATGGAAACGTGTCGGCTACACCTCCAGCAGAAACACGTCGTGAGTGGACTTCACTTTCACTGTTGTTCGCGAAATGATCTACACCAGTGTCTATTTGGGCCCGTTCACACCAAGCCTCAGCGTCAACGCAGAGTCAATGCTGCAATGATGCTAGCAATACACCTCTCATTGAAATCAATGAAGTTGCTCCAAAATGTGTTGCAACGCCATTCTGGAGCGACTCTATTTGTTTCCATTAATTTCAATGAGAGCTGTATCGCTAGTGTCACTGGAGCACTGACTATGCATTGAAACTGACGCTTGGTGTAAACCAACCCTTAGACCACAGTTTCGTAGGTTTCTTTGCCTCCTAAGGACAATACAGAATCTACTATAATATCTAATATGGAATCCTTCAATTGTATCATTTCAGGTTCACAATCTCAGGTCTAACCGAAGGGTCAACATACTTCTTTAGAGTTTCGGCAGAAAACGCAGTTGGATTCAGTTTACCATTGCAATCCGACTTAGTTGTACCGACCGAACCAGTCAGTAAGTAAACAATGTGAAATTATCACTTTGACTAGCTGCCGCCCTCACTACGTTGGGGGTTTCTTCTCATTTTGCCCTAAAAGTATTGAGCCTCGTTCTGAAATCCCATTGTGTGGGCAGACGGGGGAAGGACAGACACATTCATACATCTTATATTTTTAGGACACACTCATGTCTCAGAGCGCTGTCTTCCCGAAGCCTACTGGCAATGATATTTAAAATACATAATTCACCCACCATGATTCTCACCTGCAGGTACTCCAGCCAAACCGAAGTCTCTGAAACACAAGGAGATCGGCCGTGACAGTGTTATGCTTCAATGGGAACCACCAGTTCACGATGGCGGTGCACCCATCACACAATACGTCATCGAGAAGAGAGATATGAGAACTGACCGCTGGACGTATGTGCACAAGGTATGCATAACGCTTTTTGTAGTTTGCAAGGTTGACCAACATTCACCACATATTGAGATCAAATAATTCGGGTCAGATACCAAAAATTTAATCTAATTTAATCTTTTGCCATTTAAGTTAAAATCTTGTCACTTCAAATTTAATACACTGCGAATCTTAAACAATATTTCTTATTCACAATTAAACGTTCTTTTTCAAATTGACATTAATGTACGTGCCATTTCCACTGTTAGGTTGCCTCGGCTGTTCAGCAGTACACAGTTCCAGGTTTACTCAGCGGTAGAGACTACATGTTCCGTATCAGACCCATCAACAAGGTGGGAGTCGGAGAACCCCTTGAGCAGGCTCAACCACTCAAACTTGTCAGTCCGTACAGTAAGTGACCGTAATACCTGTATGATATCAAATTTAATGTTAAGTATCTGTTCTTTGCACTTTTAGTTTACAGTATTTTTGCCTCAGCAACAGTAATTAATAACTTCAGTGTAGTACTCAGAAAGCGCATTCCAGGTTTACTCGATTAAGAAATAGACAATTAACTGGCCCGTGCGCGGTACACATTCACACCCTTCACGAGTCTTGACTATTTTTTGGCTCAAATTGTAGATAGACATTTATTTCGTGCCTTCTCACCATGGAATTTTTTTTTTGTTGCTCCAAATTCAATTGGCAAAACGCAATTGGCATCAAAAGCTTCATCCTAACCCTTAAAATATTGATTATGAACACCCCATTCATGAGACTAGCCACCTATGCATAAAGTCCTGATATTCCCCACCACCCTCTCCAAGATAAGACGAAAAAGTTAATTTCAACGAGCCAACAATAAGTTAGGACACTACTAATTTGACTAAAATCCTCCAAATTCATTGATTTTACTCACGTTTTCGGACTTTAAAAAAACAAGAAAGTCCTCCTGTGTGAACGCAAGAGGCATACCGACCGCGGCGTAGCAAGTCCCAGACCGGACCTGAG
>JBCAUG010313624.1:0-17425 GCA_038406175.1 Haplosyllis leylae | reverse complement strand
TACTTTCTATGTTTTCTATTTTTTGGCACATTATTAAATACAGCCTGTCATTTGTAAATATATGTCATAATTTAAGTTTATTTATGGAGAGAACCTTGCATTTTATTTTACAGTGACCTGCTTATTTCATAGACACATCACCATGAATCCCATATGATGAATTCATCGAATTCAATGAAAACATTATGGAAAAACTGGAATGATTTCATTTGACCTTGATATTAAGTAGCCTTGAATCAGTAGTACAATCATGTTGAAATAAAGGTTAGGTAAAATATGACATACTATTCATTTGACCTTGACATTAAAGATATTGATTCTCAGATCTGACCTAGCTCTGGTCAAAATGTACTTGTGTACTGAAAAGGAATTTTCTAGCTATAGTGGTTCAAAAGTTATACCTTGAACAGGTACACAAACAGACCTGACTGAAATTATTACCTGCCCACATGCACAATATTTTTAGAGCGCATTTGATGTAAAGAGAAGGAAAAATTACTTGTAGTTCTATTTTATTAAGTTACATACCCTAATACTATTTTCAGTAATTATGGCAAGATTGAGTAGTCAAGATTCTTCAGTTAAATGGCATATAAATTTGTATTTTGAGATTTAATCATCAATCATCAAAGGAAAAAAGAGATGTGAATATCAATTACTGTTCTTTACAGTTGCGAACATCATTATACGATTTCTATAGACTAGCCAAGCTCTTACTTGGTTGAGATGTTTCCTGACCAATATCAGGTTGGAGTTTAGTTACTCCATTCAGACACCACCCATCACAGTTTTTAGTTAGTGGATTCTCTGTGTTACAAGAAAGGATTAAATTGATGTTATCGGACTTTCTATTTTAGTGGATTTTTCTGTAATGACACTTGGTCCACACACCTGACACAGGCAGTCAGTAGGAAGTTTTTTTTCGGGTTTTGTCTTTCGATCTTACTTAAGTGGTTGCTCATTTAAATGTTCATCAGAGTCCTGTGTACCCCAAGTAATCTGCCTGTGCGACCTATACTGCCAACTACAGCTGATCCCTCTAGTCTTGGATCACTTTTCCTCATTAAAGACCAATTCTAGAATTGGCTGTGTTGTTAACCTGGAGAGAGGAATGGGCCATAGTCCCAGTGGGCTGTCACATCAGTGACGCTACAGTACGACACAGGTCAGTACGGCTTACTAAATACTCTCCTTTCTTAACGTAGAACCATGTCGGTACATGAAAATAAAACTAAAACATGAAAAATTGTAACTGACGGGGAAGGGACAATTTCAAAAGAACTTCGAGTTGGATGTAGCTTGCACTCGGTTTAAGAATTTTCCACAGCTTTAAAAGTATTCTTTCGTCCACAAAACTTGGATGAAGTGCCGTTATTGTTGAACAGTGAATGATTTGATCAGCTGAGGGAATTGTTCAATCTGGCTTTGATTTCATTCTAGTCTAATGAACTATTGAACAAAATTTAAATTTAGACGACTTGGCTTCGTCTCCATGGAACTCCCCAGAATGCATGCATTGAAATATTTGTCCTCAGATATGGCAGAAATGATCAAAGGAACTCGCACTCTGATTTGGAAGGGTCAGATCATTCCGGCCGATTTCTTACTGTGTGGTTAGCTTTTTCTCAAGGATAAAATGGAAGTGCTTTGAAATTTTTATTATTGATCTTCTTGTGAAAAGCAAAGAATGTTTTGATGAAAAGTAAGAGTGGAATTCTTAAAATATATTTGGGCCCACGGTCATCAAATTTGTTACGTGTTGTTTTCATTTCAAGATTTCTAGATTCTAACAGATACTTGAAATGACTTAAGTAGAGATCTTAAAAATAACTAACGTTGCCAGAGTGAGAAACCTCGATTACACAGAAATATATATACATTTAGTCCATGAAAAACAGAAATAGAACAACAGGGAAATGGATTATTAAAGAATTCCTTTGCTGGGTAATTTTTGTTTTCTCCCAAACCTAAAAGTTAATTTGTGACCTAATTTTATCACATTTCTGAAAAAACGCAATTGCTTAATGTGAAACCTTGATTATAAGCAGATATACTTAAATATAATTTGCTAGAGTAAACACTGAGAAAGTTGAGCATTTATAATTCAGAGTAGAGGAAATTTAAGGTCAACTGAGATATAGATGAAAGATAAATTGTAAGGCATATTAGACATAAAATTATTGCAGGGCATTTTAGTTTCAAAGCAAATATGACTTTTTTGAGTAAGAAGGGAAATTTAGTAGCATACTTTTGCCTTTATTCCACAATGACAAAGTAACAATACACCTAAATTAACTCTTTTAAGTTTATGATTACAAAAGATTACAACCGATCATACATTCTCAAGGAGAAAAACTCTAAAATAGAAGAATCCACATAAAATTTTGATTAAAACTCGTGGATTTCCGAAAACTTTACTCAAGTACATTTGTAGTATATAACATATATGTTAACGTTATTGTATACATATGGAGTTATTTAGGTTTTAATTCTCCTGTTGCCCGGTGCTTGAGCACATATATTTTCTTTTGTACAAATGTTTAAAATTTTAATGAAGACAAAGCAGTTTCTTATGATTGAAGAAATTACATTTATTTTATTATTAGACAACATGCTGAAAAATGCTTTATCCACTAAAAAACAACAAAAATAAAAATGCATTATTAAAAGGCACGTTTCATACACCTTGGTGAGTCTAGGCTTTTCACGATAAGATTAAACTTCACATTTTAAGTTCGAATTTACAGCAGACAAATTGAAGCAAAATAAATTTAGAAAAAAAGAAAATTGCCTACAGTGTGGAGAGAACACAGAACCTCCTGTGATATACTCTGATGCCCTCCTGACTGTGCTAAGTTGTCATTTGGTTGTCAGTCTGATTCTTCAGCATCTTTACATAGTCATGCTCCAATGATTCTAGAAATGATCTAAGTTCAAAAAGCGAAATGGTGCATGAAAAAACTTCAGTTAAGGACTCCTAAGTAGTAAATGTCTGGATAGCACAATTGGATAAGCATCGGATTTTTAAACCAGTGTTGGTCAGTATTGTGTGTTCAGTTCCCACTAGGAGGCAACTTTATTTTTTGCTGAAAGTTCTAAAAACCGTCGATGTAAATTCAGGAAAATGTAAATTTGATCTTATCGTGAAAAACTTGAGAATGAGTTTTGTCTTGCGTATAAAGTCTGTTGCAGGTGTTGGTGGTGTATTGATGCAAGGAATTCGTCCTTCAAGTATTATTTTTGGCGACAAGAAAAAAATCTACAACATTTAAACACTGGGACATTTGAGTCCATGCACTTTGAGAACAATAAATATCCGCGAACATAAAGTGAGATGTATTTGAATGGCGAATTCTCAGTTCATTCCAATGGTAATGCGCAAGTTCATAAGAGCTCGATAATTTGCTCACAGTCTATCTATTTTTAACAATAACTTTGAAATAGATGTATATCCTCACACAATACTGAGTATTCCATAACTGAGCAAAGGAATAAATGAATTACGTTTGCACAATAGAAGGTTACATTTTTTTGTATTTTTAAACAGCAGTAGTGGCATTGCCATTCTTTTCTGATTGGAACACATAACTGTGCGTTGTGTACCCGGACCTGTACGCTGAACCACGGGCTGGTTCCTCCTTTTGACAACAGAATAACTGGATCATATACTTCCTGTATTGTTTTCCTGTTAAGCAGTACAGGAAAAAGTTAATAGCGTAATTAAAGTAGAAGATAGTTCTCGTAAAATACAAAGCATTCCTGTCAGGTTCAGTTTGGGCCGATTTGATACTGATGTTGTCTATATCAGAACCCTCCGCTCGGCTGCTCTGCAGGCTGTCCATACTGAGGAATCTGCGGCACCAGACGATGAAGTACGGGAGATTCAAACAGACGAAACACGTGGATATGGACAGAAGTATGAACGTTAACTCAAGTCTCATTCTGGATTCCCTGGAAATTGCCAACGTTTCAACCATGTCCGATTTGCGGCAAACGAGCTTTCGCATTATCATTGTGTTGAAAAAAGAGATAATGGTGAAAGGTAAGGCTGTTATACAGACCCCGTAAATCGAATCCAGAATCCAATTGATTTTTCGATAGTCGTGATTCATGGAACAAACAGCAGTACCGGTTCCAACATGACTGGTACTACTGATGATTGGCTTGTACAGACAAAGGATCGACGCGAGTATGCTGACACAGCCAATCAGCTTGAAGGAAAAGGACCGGGTGCAGATGAGTCTGCGTTGGAGCGGGTGACAAATGGCGACATACCTCTCAAATGTAAAGACGATGATCAACCAAACGGATATGATCCTAAAAGTGTACGATACAAAGAGGAACAGCTGGCACAAGCCATTTATATTAACGACTGAAACTTTAGCTCCTCCACTGACAACGGGTAGGCCTTTGAACAACCAATCCAACAGTACATAGGTGAGCAACACACATGTATCCGATATACAGATAGCCTTCAGGTAGAGACTCGCAGACAATTTTCTCAGGGCTCTTTTCTTGAATATGATGAGTGAGACGGTGTTTCCAAAGATTCCGATGATGATTATGAAAGGTGTTAGAATGGCATAAAACCGCATTCCGAAATCACTTTCCTCCGATGATAGGTTGTCGTCCGTCATATTTGGTTGGCCGCAACTACGAAAAAAATAATTGTTAAGTCAGAAGTTAGTTACCGTCAGCAGAAAAAAAAAACAATCATGAATACGAAAAGAAAACTTGACCTAAACGTGGACAAACCCTTTGATCTTCCAATGGAAAGCAAAACAATGCCCACATTATGAGTTAACAATGTAAGTGTACATACTAAGAAGAAATTACGATCTTCAGGTAGAGGATTTTTTTGGGAATAAATTTAATGTTTGTTTGATTTAAATCTGGGTACAAGTCAATGACCTGGAGATCTGTCAACAATACTTACTCTAGGGTGTAGTTGCTGGATGGAAACAGACTTTTGACGTTTGAAGGGTCGCTGTTCGGATACAGGTCTTGCAACATGATAAGCACATGTGTGTCCTTACATTCTTCTCTCATGGTCACATTTTCCTGAAATTAGAAATATTCAACAACCGATACATTTTACTATTAATTAATTAATTAATCTAGGTTCAGTAAAACACCGAGCTTCCCTAGTAACCACATTCTAGATCTACAACTATTAACTAAACAGCAGCATGAAAAGCGTGTCCCCACATATCTCTATGCTGTTTTTGTTCATATGTCACTGCTTTAGATGTGGTCTGACTGCTTTCCAGTAGTTCCGTCTGTATCGAACAATTTACAGCAATCAGTGCTAAAAGCTATAGCATCTGCTATTGCAGACGTAGAAAGGTTTCTAATTTTGGACATTTAATGATGTCTCTTCAAATGCGACATTTGTCAAGCCACGGAAAAATTCTCTTTTCAACCTATGATTTATCTCAATTTAATGCCAGGGTAGTCTGGAAGTATTTAGCACCAAAGCAATTTTCACACAGACAATTTTTGTGTAATGTCATCCTGATAAGGTGTCCCAAATAATACTCATAAAAATATGATCATTTTTGGGGGTAATTTTTATAATGTAGTAGGTGCATTGATAACGAAAGTCAGGTCGATGACGTGTGGGGAACGACGGCAGCGTTATGTAAAGAATTATGTACAGTAGTACAGGTACATAACATCCCTTATGTGTCAAAAGTCTGCGCCACACAACCTATGCAATCGAAATAAATGAGAGACAAGGTAATTGTCGAAAGAAATCCATACTATTTCGAGAACACAGAAATGTGAAAACTTCTTCCCTCTCCTTTGTTCAGGACAATAAAAAACAAACTGTTGTAGGCAAATTTGTTCGCTTCTGCAACAGTTCCATACATGAACAAAACCTAAAAATACATAAAAAATCTGAACACTATGCACTAAATGACATGTACCTATTTGTGTATTTTCATGCTTTATTCATATGTTTTACGCTTTGTCCAAAGTCAGAGTTAAATTGCATGAGTAATGGAATACTACAATCTACACATGTCTTAAATATGCAAGGAAACATCAACAAAGGAAAAGAAAAAAAACCAGAAAAACAGAAGTTGTATTTCCAATTTTTTCTTTGAAAACTTGTGTTACAAAAAAGGAAACCTTAACTTTTTGAAACGGAAAGAAGTTCAATGACGAACTTACAGTAAGAGTTATGTAAAGCTGCACTGAATATACCCGACGAAACACACAAGCTGTCAAAGTGAATGTAATCAAAGAAAATGCTAAGTAAATGTTTGAATATGGAAATTGCTCTAAAGACTTCTACCAGTTGATAGTTCAATAGACAAAGAACTGTCTAAAACCTTCAAAGAAAAAGCACGTCATATGATCATCATTATGGATATTTTTTAATGCCATTACTTTTTAACAATTAACTCTTTAACCGTAATACAATGATTTGAGATATTCATATCATTTTCTGGATAAACTTCAATTGTGTTAATCTCCTTTGTTGTTTATCTCTGAAATCCTTATTCCAAATACAAATAAAAATGCAATAAAATGATAAAATTTTAGACCATTCATCCCTGAACTTTTCCATCTTGCTCCCCTGATTTTATTTTTGAAGTGAAAACAAATGTAGATTTGACACCAGTTGAATTTGAACATTTAAGTTATTACACTATATCAAATTCTGCAATGTCACGCTGAACTGTAAGGAAAATTTAAGTGTAAATTGTAAACATTTTAATCTTTAATTAAATTGAAAAATATGTGCAAGAAAAAAGATTTGAAATTGACATGGAGATGTCGTTTCGAAGAGCAGAGTGATATTAGATCTACTCTGTTTGATCCACCCGCGGGTCAATTTTACTTTCGTTGAGAGTTATCGTTTTGTTATTAGTTAAGGCATACGTCACTCACTTCATTTCAAATTTGTTTTACATGTTCCCTCTACATTTCTTGCGCTGGATTGGACCCTCAATGTCGTAAAATTCTTGGGGCCATGGATTTGGTTTCCTCTTCCACCCGGGGATTACGAGGTGAAATCGAAAGACGCAAAATCATGGCAACAGGGTTGTGTTCCCTGTCGAATGACACATGGGTCCGACCATCATTATGTATGCATTTCATAGTACTTTAAGTACAGGGCACTGTGGAAGCAGTCTTTACTTGCATTATTTCTTTGGCTTCTCTGTTGTTGTGTTACTCAAATCAACATGCTCTACAAGTATCCTACCTAAACTTTTCTCCGTTCAACACAAATATTATACGTCCTTGAACGTTACGTGTACTTGTGCAGGTAATAAATATAAGACTAACTAGTCTCTGATCTTTTAAGAGAAAACTGCACCGAATGATCAGATTAAATGTGTGCCTGTATGCCACACAACTACTAGGATTTAACTTTATAACCAATGTCTTGCTTTCGGATTTGACATTTCAAGATGAATTGGTGAAGAAGTATTGTTCTCGTTGAGGTGTTTGAATAATCTAAGGACAAAATAATCTAGGTTTAAATATTATAAATTCTTAAAAATGATAAAGTAGGTCAGAAAGGTAGACGTACTTGACAGGCTTTTAAACAGTTCATTCCGCTTCATTCCTCATTTTTTCATTTCAACTTTTAAGGTTGCTTTTGCTTTCTGTTTCCAGCATCACCTGCGAGAACTAACTGTGACATTAGAAGCAAGATTTATTTGCAATGTAACACTTTTATGTGCGAAGAACATCTTTTGACACTTTCATACATTTGGACACTTAAATTACTCTAAATCCGTTAATATTCATCATACAGACCCCTCCCCAAGAACTATTCGACTCATAACTAAATTCTACACACTTGTAAGAAATCATTGGGCTGCATGCAAAACTCTTGAGTTGCCCACTTTGGAAAAGAGTGTCTCAGATTCTCTTTCCTTCAAATGGGTAGACAAATAGGTATTTGAAAGAGAATGATACCTTTTTTTCTACCGAGCAACCCTCCAGTGTGCACTACAAGTGGTTATTACCTTGGACACTTCAGTGGCATATTGATGCTCTAAAATCAATAATTAGTTTTTCTCACTGTAGCTTCTGATATAAATTAACCCCCTGTCCCAGAAACTACACCAAGGGGTTCAAGCATGCTTAGCATAGAACAGACATGTGTCAAGACCAGAGAGTACTTCTAATGATTAAATAATTGTGTGGTCATAAAGTTAGATTTATAGTCCCTACCCTGACCACCTCCAAAATGACAATCGAGATTTTCCGTAATTGGCTTTAAATTTTAAAGATTCTGTAGAATCTACGAGAGAACTAAAAAATCCAGTAGCAAAATGTTACCCCAGCAGGATTGGAACACAGGCACTTCTGACTTTCAAGTTCTGCATGCAACCACTGAGCTAATTCTTCAATCTGCTGGAAGCCTCAGCCCTTTAGATCCTTATGTAGTCATGCTCTATTGATTCTTGGACTTCTTACAATCAATAGAACATGACTACATAAGGATCTAAAGGGCTGAGGCTTCCAGCAGATTGGTGAATTAGCTCAGTGGTAGAATGCAGAACATGAAAGTCAGAGGTGCCTGTGTTTCAATCCTGCTGGGGTAATATTTTGCTACTGGATTTTTTAGTTCTCTCGTGATTCTGTAGAATCTACAGAATCTAAAGCCAATTACGGAAAAGCTCAAATGTTTCCGATGTCAATACTATGAAAGAGTCTACTGGACATAGAACATTCCATGGCAGAAAATGCAACCTTTTTCTGGTCGCGGTTAAAAGCTCTTTAGAGACTCCATTGAAATTCAATGACTTATTGTTTAATGTCTTATTTTCCCCTTTCGTACGAATTCTTGTCATACACACCATTGGTCAGACAACCTCTACTGACCACGTTCGTTTCAGTTGAGGTTATCTGAATACAATTTGATTTTTTTTGTTTTGTCTTGAATTGATTTGTGTAAATTTTAAATTTACGTTTATTTGAAATTTAACTGATATTTTCTCATTGAAATACGGCAATTTGAAACAGAATATCATGGAATGAAATATTACTAATCCAATAGAGTCAAATAGACCGTTGGACCTCGTTTGAAACAACACAACATAAATAAATAAGCAACATAAAAACTATTTAAAAGCTAAGAAAGTAGATTGATAACAACTGATGATGACACAAAATTATTGTCCTCAGCCATTCCACCTTTGCTAACGACATCTGTCCATTAACTCACATAGAAACATAGGGAAGTAACTGCAGGTATTTTAGGTTAGACCAGGTCACACAAAGACAGCAAGTCTGCGATAGAATTTGTAATCCGATTCTCCTTTAAATAGTCTTGCACTGTTGGTTTCTTTCTTTCTGAAATATTATCTTCTCTTTGCTTTCTCTTGGACAGATTACAGTCCTATTAATATAGTTTGGAAACTCGATGATCAATTACTGTACACTTACAAAAGTGAAAAACCCTTCAAGAAATAACAAAAGACCCACAGGATTCATGAAAAAAGGGTCAGAAGATTCCTTGACAGAATTTGATAAGGAATTGCCTTAAATATCTCCTGTGAAATGTAAAAGGCGTATTTTCCATTGAAGAAGCAAAACACCCATTTGAATTATCCTGTCAAAAATTGGGGTTGCAGGGAATTACGCAAACTCTGGAACAGGAACAGCATCGAAATGAGGTTTATTTCTATGAAATTTCTCTAATTGGGAAATGACCCACACTGGTTGAGTATGTGACTTGAGTTCTAACCACACTTCGTCTGGTTAAATGATGTAACAATGATCAAAAGTAGGGTGATAACAATTGGTTAAACCTCCATCTCGAGGAAAGATGTTAAGTGAAATTGAAATGTGTCTGAAGGACCAACCGTTCATGTCTTTTATTGGTTGAGATATTAAGTAATACTGTAATAGAGGGCGGAAATGATTGCCGAATGATTGTATATTAAAACTTCCAATGAGATTTTCGGTGGGAAAGAAAAGTTTAGGGTTTGTCAACGTAGTCTAATAGGAAAGACACAGAAACTTTCAAACAAACACAATTAACCTCAATTAATACATTAAACCCAGAAAAACAAAGAGTTGAAGTTCACTTCTAGATCTGCCATGATTGCCAATTCACAAAAATAAACTCAATTTACCAAACTGAATTTATATCCAAAATATTTCAAAATACACACAATGTCAAAGGTAGAAATATTCCAATGATATTAAAACCTAAATATACTGTAGATACCATGGTTCCTGCTGCAGAAAATATATCTTGCTATAGGGGTATTGAGAATTCTTGGTCAGGACCCAACTTTAAAATTTAATTCAGAAATTAGAATTGCAAAAACGTTTTCACCAACAGAAAGAACAAAAAATGGACGAAACAATCCTGTTCTCGAAAACATTTTTCTTTATTCAGTACAACAAGGTGTGAGACTAAATCAGGTTTAACTCAATGAGAAAAATGAAAGTTGGCAGAATCGCTGGAAGTATACAGCATGTTTATTTAAGTTAAAGCTGAAAGCTGGAATTATTCCTGATTATGCTTATAATAAAATGCACTACTGAAGAGACTTCACCTGAAAAAAAGCTCCCAGAAAATCTAATTGTCTGATGTTTGGCGGCAATTCCATCGGCATTCGTCTCCTTTAACAGGTACTCACATGAAATCAGAGGAAAGCGGAAGCAACACATACGGTAGTCCTAATGGTGCTAAGCAAAGAGATAAATCTGTCTTTGAGTACACGTCCATCATAAGCAAGTTTGATTGTAAGCGCAGGGACTCATTTTCCAAAACATGTACAGAGCTGACTTCATAGTACATACCTTTCCCTGTATCTTCAAGGTATTGACAATGAAAAATGTGCGGATCTTTGTAACTTACAAAATTAACCAAATAACAGCTTCCAAGTAGTAAATAAAGCATTAAAGAACTTTAAGACACAATCTGAAAGTACTTTGTGTTTCCAGATGGAAACATTAGAAACAAGAAAGTCCTCCTGCGTGAACGCAAGAGGCATACCGACCGCGGTATAGCAAGTCCCGGGGGGGGGGTACTCAGCCTGAGTACCCCCCCAGCTGGGACTGAGTACCCCCCTCCCCGACCAAACCTGAGTACCCCCCAGACCAGACCTGAGTACCCCCCCAGCTGGGACTGAGTCCCCCCTGGGACCAGACCTGAGTACGGCCCCCAGGACCAGACCTGAGTACCCCCCGGGACCAGACCTGAGTACCCCCCAGAACCAGACCTGAGTACCCCCCCGACCAGACCTGAATACCCCCCTGGGACCAGACCTGAGTACCCCCCCGGGACCAGACCTGAGTACCCCCCCCAGGACCGAACCTGAGTACCCCCCCTTAGTTGACAGACAGACAGGTGTAAAACTATTACCTTCCCTCCGTACTACGTACGCGGTCGGTAAAGATGTGCAAAATTACACAAAAGCAATGCCTCTGAAAACGCTTGTGGATATACACACAAACACGCGTAAATTAGAAGTTCCGCATCATTGAGTCAAAACTAAAAACAAAGACAGCTGATCCGACAAGAAAGCCGGTCTCCAGAGACGTGTTCGCATCAATATGTTAGGATCGATTCGTCAGACATTTTTAGTAAACAAGATAAACACTTCCCAATAACAAAACACTAAAAGTATTGCAAACTATACCTGAATACATGACTCACTCATTAGACCAATAAAAACACTACTGTGGATGGACTTATGGAATCTCAATATCTATAACATAAAGCCAGAAATTGGACGTGAAATAGTAAATGGGCTCTATTGTTGTTGTGATGTGCCACGAAGACACACATTTAGAAACCGACAGCAGAGAAATAAAGAACACCAAGACCATCAAAATGCAATTTTCACAGTTGATTTTATGTCTGAGTATTAATATTTATTATGATTATACTGATTAGCGATACCTATCCATCACCAGAATAGAATGATATACTGCGAATGGAGAATCAGCTGAAAGGTTAAAGAAACTGTTTGAAAATTTTATTATCATTCTGCACATTCAGATTACAGCTTTGTTGCAGACACCGCTCTTTCATCCAAAGTGACAAGAAATACAAGAAACTTGTCCCAGTGAAAAGAAAAGCTTGGGTTATTCTGTATTTGTATTATCATTGCTGCCCATTGAAAGAAAACCTTTGGATTATGTAACACACAATTTATTTGATTGATACTGTTGATACACGGCGACAGACATCGTCTCACTAACAACACTAACAAATGAACCAAACTGAACTTTACACAAAGGTATTAGGTGATGTACTAGTAAACAAAGTCACGGACCTCTTCGCATGCAAGGTTCATAGAAAGTTGTGGAATGGAGCAAAGCAGTTGACAAAAGTAAGAAAAGGCCCAAATCCAATCAATGAGGCGACTTTTTGCCGGGTTACCCGTGAATATGAAATGAAATCCTGCATGAAATTATTCATTTGTCCAAAAAGTCACAGGATTTGAGAGATTGATAGCATAAAGCTTAACCTGATTACCTTTTCTCTTCATTCCATTTCCTTTCCTTTTGCATGATTAGATAACTTTCATTTAGGAATAAGATATATTTCTTTTCTCATCATTCATCATGTGGCATTTCTTGGATAAGGAATTTTTTTATATCACTTGGTTCAGACTCTGGAAGTGACGAAGCAAACAATTGGATTTCTCATGTGGGGTGATTTTCCTCACAACCGTCCACCATGCACTACAAATTCCTTACTATTATCATTAGTAACTGTCAGACCTGGGTGACCAAAGCTGACCTTACGACAAAAGAAATCTAGGGAATCTCCTCTGGGAGAAAATTACTGGTACATTTTCCACCTTATTGAGCCTGATAACCATAACCGCTTGTGTCCTAATTCGCATGATAAGCCAATTCTGATTTCCGGGTGATTCCTTGCACCGTATGATTCCATTCATCTTTAATGTCAGTAGGATGTTGCTTTAGATAGTGTATTTCTTATATTTGTATTTGGTAGTAAAGAAGTAACAAATTTTGTTGAGGAAATAGATCTATATAGCACTGATGACTGAGCATTTTAACTGCACAAATCACTGAGATAACCTTTACACAACAGTTAAAGTGTTAACTGCAGACCTTTAAATTTGATATTTCAACAGTTGTGAAACCCTTCTGCAAGCAACTGAAGTAGTTACATACAGCTATGATAATACTGCTAAATAGTACTTTCTGTTTTCACTGATGATGTTTTTACTGATTTTCGGAATAATTTCATGGAATAATTAATGTTGCGTCATTGGTAATTGATAATTAGTCGGGTTTTGTTTGCCTCAGGTATTCGGATATTCACTCATGAGACAGTTCCATGTCGCATCAACAAGCTTTTATTTGATTACCGGATACATTACGGAAATCATATTGTTAGTAAAGCAAACAATGTGTACACCTTCCCCAAGGAAATCTGTTTTCTGGGTATATTGATTCTACCAACAGAATCCATGCCTTCACAACAGTATGCCCGCAAGATATAAGAATAGTGACGTTAAATACACAGGAATACGACATATATTCAAAGCAGATATTTCTTACTTTAATCCACATTGCAATGGTAATGGTCTTTTAATGAACCCATTTGTACACATATTGATCTCACTTTTTATTTCGACATGATTATTTACTACCTAAAAATTTGTACAGATGTCCACGAAATTCAATGCGTTGAACTTAGATACGAAATTATTAGTTTGAGAGAGAATATAAAATCTTAGGTTTTTAACGCAATTGTCTGGAAAATCAACACACCTGCAAATTTATGCAACACACGATGACAACTGAATCAACTGAATACGTCCCCAGCAGCACTTTCTCTCAATAGTCACTATTCTGTTGCGTTCTGTTCTCAGGAGAGATAAAACATCCCTTTCTTATTTCATTGGACATACTGATAAAACTATCATCAATGTGCTCATTTGAAATGCTATGCCTTTGAAGTATGCCAGAATCGACCCGAGGTGAAGACATTGTCTGCAGGTTGATTGCCATATTTGCTTCCGAAATGGAATCAGGCCAATCGAATATTACTCTGACGTCATGGAAGGCAATTTGCAGGGCACAAAAAAGACATGAAAATATCACTTACGAAAAATGAAAAAAATATTCATGTGACCCAATAGGTCACCTCTATGTTTTATTTGTCAAACAAACACAAGGAAATACAAGCGGAAAATTGGTTTTTCTTTGCTTAAAGAAACTGAACTATGAAAAAAAAATTCTGCTCATTTAATTAAATCTACACAAAGAAAAGTATCTTGTATGAATGTAAACTGTAATGGATTTTAATTATCAAGATAATTTTGGTTGCTAAAAATATTTAAGTTGCATATGAAGACTATTCAATGCCTTCTGTTTTGTTTGGTTACAGGAAAACTGGAACCAGTGTACAATACACATATTAAGCAACTTTATTATTAAATGCTATGTTCTAATAGAATCAGGTAAATTATGTGCTTATCATTGACTGCACTCTCGCCTCAATATAATTTTCATCCCAGGAGTTATATTGGTACATGCACTAATTGAGTTTCAGCTTGCCATAATTTCTCCACGCATTTTGAACTCTAGTCCGCTACAAAACTCCTTTTGTGTTACAAACTACTTTTGTGTCGTATTTAAATACAATGGTGTGAAGCAAATTAAACAGCACGTCACCCCAGATTTTCTGTCTTAAGCAGTTTATCAGATTTCAATTTCGTTTTCTTTCGGCAATGAATACGCATTATATGTTGCATATCCTGTGTAGTTCGATTTTTCATTGTATCAGAACACGGATCTATTCCCTGATATTTGATTCTTATTGATTCTTTTATTAGTTCTTTTCCGTGTCCCTGGGTTTCAATCAATGTCTTTGGTTGCGATACATTTCTCCTGAAAGTTACATTTATGGTTAATCGGCTCTTCTGGTTTTTCCCAAAAGTGGTGTGAAACCAGTGTGAGAATTGTATTGTCCACATGCTTACTCACTTAACAGTTTAAATCATTTTGGAAATTCACAATTACTGAGAAAAAACAGCAATGGGGCAGATTAGGAAACTACATTAAAACTCAGACCATTTGTTGGTGTTGCTTTTCCTAAATAACTCATAGTTCCTCTCAAGAAATTCTTCCACTCAGGAAATTAATCATTTGCTTTAATCATCCATTATTAATGTGAGAATGTAGCATGCGAAAATAGCACCACATCCCGACGAGATTCAAAGATGGTCTTGGGACTGAATCAAGTGATAACAATGAGAAACTGTGCCATTTAACACAATTAATAGGAACTCATTAAATATTTAAGATGACATCACTAATTTTGCTTAGAAATTTATACATTTCATTTTATGCTGAGACTGCAAAATATATGTGATCCGGACAATTTATATTTTACAATGTGAAAGTAAACTCAGCAAATAAAAGTGTTCAACGTGAATACTATTCATATCTATCCATTAACATCAATTTTATTGCAACAGATAACAACAATGTGAACATTTAATCGGACTTGTGCCCCCGGATGAACTGACCAATTGGATTGCATTTTTCGCACACACAATACGACTTTTTAATCGTAGCAGTCGGTCTCGAAGATTGGAGAATTTTTGTCATTTTCTTTACATAGAAAGACATTTTAGCGCTACAGTAAAAGTTGGGCAACTTCTAAGGCTCAAAGACATGAAAGAGCAGTATATTGTTTTGTTATCCATCTGGTGCTTTGGAAAAGTTTAAGAAGGAACTTGATAAGTTCAGAGAAAAAAAACCGGCATGAAAGGAAACTGGAAAATCAGTATTCTGAGCACTGATATCAATGTAATCATAACAAATGTGAAAAAGACTCCCACTGGTTCATACTGATGTGATAGATGGCAAAAGACTGTGGAAAAATGTCACTTGGTCTGTTAAATTTGCAATGATGATAATTCGACTGTGTAATAGGATCTCTCAAACCACACCGAATGCCTCAGTCAGAAAGGCAAAAAAACGTAGTTCCGTTCACAGGAAATGTTTAACGAAAAGTTCTGCATGTGAATGCGCCAGTTTTCTCCATTTTTTGCGATAAATTAGCTAAAAGGAGGAAAGTTCTGACAGTTAATGTGTCGAAACTTCTATTCCTTTGTTTTTACCCGTGTCGGCGTTAATGTAATTACCCTCGTTAATTAAAGTCTCTAAACTATGCGTTCTGCAAAGGCGCTTATACCTCCTGTAGAAAGTTTGGAGGATTTAGACAGTTTTGAGGATGCCAGCAATCTCTCATGAAAGTTTTACGATGGCTATTGATGAGATTTCTTTTAGTTTTTCCATAAGTATGCACATCATTTGCAAGGGTTTCCTACACCATTGACGAACCGGAACAAATAGACACACTTTGTGAAATTTGCTGCCATTCTCAAATTGTCTCAACTGTCCCTGAAGTGTTTTCGGAATTTTACAAGGTTGCAACGTTGCAAAGGACTAAAAGGCAAAGTTGACCGCTTTTCGTTATCATTATCTATGAGTTTTGAAATATTTTCATGTTCGACAATTTGTTTGTAATCCCTGGAAGACAGACGTTGGAAAATGGAAGGTCACGCACAATAGTAGCAATGACATTTACATTTACAGTAACAACAGCAAATGGCACATATCAAAATACTTATGAAACTGAAAATAATCTTCATTTTAACAAAATTGATACTCTACCAAAATACACAAGGTTTGCTGTCTTTGCTCGAAAAAATTCCTATGAATCACAGAGATCCGTCCAGAATGCATAGTACATAGTGTAACAGGTTGTAGTTAACTAATAAACTGTTTGAGGAGTTGGGAACCTATTTCTAGTGTTTCTAGGCTTCTGTGGTCAATTCGTGCCATACCGAAATGTGGTTACAATGATCCACCTCCTCAGTTGCATACATGTACCAATCATGTACAAGTCACGTACAATACTGTCTAAACTCCTCAAAGGATATCCAATCAACATCTCAGGTACTGGGACACACTACGTTAGTTTGCCACTAGCCCCATTGTAATTGAGCCAGTAGTTATTACTGTGGGGAAGTAGGGAGGTAGGTATGAATACACTGACATATTATGCTATGATTGGTGAGTTGGATCATGCGATTGCCTAATTGGCTACTGCAACTTGTGCATGTGATGCAAGTTTAACCACAAAAGGTGCTAAATAGCTCCAATCCTTTCCTAAGTTTCCACCTCCCCACTGGGACTACTTTTTATAGTAGCACTGATATTCTGGTGATTAGGTATTAAGTATACAAGGGAGGTATGCCCTAAGAAAGTAGGACCTCCAGAAAAGCCACAAGACTGTTAAGTACCAAAATAGTGTCACCAATATTTACACTAGCTTGGTTTGTGTAGTAAAACTCAACCCCAGTCAAAATTGAGTGTCCGCCAGGTCAGTGAGGAGAGCAAGAGTAGTTTAATCTCAGGGGGTGACAGCAGTTGTTCATGGGTG
>JBCAUG010313513.1:0-17429 GCA_038406175.1 Haplosyllis leylae | reverse complement strand
CTCAGTGCGCATGAGCACGTCGGACTCAATGTGACGTATATCAACGTACCAACCACCCAGGGGTACCTGTACCCTACACCCACACCCACAGTCAACGCCCCGCCCGAGGGTGCCGCCTACTTCGGACATTATGACAATAATAATTTATTGAGTGCGCCTCCGTTGGACCCAGCGGGATACCAGCACAGTGATAGTGGAGATTCTGTACCGTATGTGACGTTTCCGTATGTGAATGTAGCGTCTAAAAGCACGCTGGTGTAGTGTAGTAGGTGGTGCACAACCCGTAGGATTCCATAATGTAAATATAGTCACAGTTTTAAGTATAAAGAAATAGAAGGGTGGACAGAAGTGGTGCTTTTTCTGAAAAAACAGACCCTGACGCCATGAAACTAGAAATGGAGAAAATATGGAGGTGGAGGCAGGTTGATCACAATTTGTGAAAAACGCTGGAAAGGACAGCAGTGACAGATCCGGGTTTCTCCTGTGAGGAGATGGGGAGGTGTGGCGCCCATTCTCACGTGAAAATGCATCGTGCTGTGGTCTTTGTGTAATTCAAAACATTGTGCCATTGCTATATTAAGGATGTGTGGAGGAGCTCCACCCCCTCGGACAGCCCCAGGAGAGGACGTGCCCTACCACCGCTCTCCCCTTGAACAGTATCCTACACACGAGTGAAAGCATTACCTTCCATCGTATTACGTAGGCTGTCGGTAAAAACAGAACTGTTACAAAAGATGATGAGACACGTCAGGAGTGTTATTGTAGAGTGCTGTAAATATTGTACATTGTAAATAAATGGGTGGCTCACGCTATGCATCTGAGCTAATGGAGGTTCCGCTTGCAACGAGTAAACTGTTGTAAGTGTGCGGCAGATTTTTTAACAATGATTGTCGTGTGCTCATTCTAACCGAACCCCTTATAAGCGGAACCCAGACAGTACTTGGCGAGGGTAAAGCGGAAGCAGAAAATCACCGAGTTGACCAGTAGGATAATTTAAAAAATATTGATGATGGTGAAGCTGACCAATCAGAATTAACTAGAAATGTTCGCCAAGTACTGTCTCTGTGTATTGACGCTACCCTTTCTGTTCAACGTCAAGAAATTCAGTGACGCGAAGTTGTGTTTAGTGTGAATGACGTCATCAAAATCAGTGACGCAAAGTTACACATAGATCTAGTGTGAACCACCCTTAAAGACTGAAGATGTGTAAATAATTGTTCGTATTGCCAAAAGCAGAAAGAAAGTGAAAGTCACTTTCCGTAAAAATCTATTGCATTTAATTATCATTGAGTTCGTACTTTACTGCTGGATGCCAACTTTTTGTGAGTTTCTTTTACAAGAAAAGTGTGTTCCTGCTAAAAAAGCATCAGCCAAGTGTGCCTTTTGTCGGTTAAAATATTTAAAATATTTTATGCCAAAACGATTTTCAAAAGTGGAAGAATCTCACTGCTGTCAGCTTTTGTTAGTACTTTTTGCTGGGGTCACTGTTTTATGCAAAAAAAATTTAATTTAAACTTATTTTGTAAAATGTAAAAAGCCTATGGACCAACTTGTATTTACATACTGTATATTTGAAAATACAGTGGAACTTCCTTTGAACGGTCACTTATTTATGCGGCTACTGTATTGGACGGCCACCTCCCTTTCATACCTGACACGTAAATTGGTGTCATGGCCTATTAGTATTCCGTTTAATCTACCCCTCCATTGGGAGGCCACCCCATTTAAAGCTAAATTTCTTGAAACAATAGATGGCCGCTCACGGGAGGTATTATTGTACTTTGTTGTTCATATTATTTCGAGCTCTCAAGCATAGTATGTAAGGCAGCCGCGCATGCGTGATGGACCAAGTTTGAATTCAGCATTTAGAAGACGCCACGATACTAGTGTCTTATATTTTCTTTTCTTTTTTTTAGAACTTTCTTAAATTTAAAAAAGATTATAACTTATTTGTTGATCAAATAAGTGACGCACAAAAAGAAAATATTTGTAAATTTAAAGCAATTTTCTTTAACTTTTATTGTGAACTATTTGTACATTATTGTTATTATGGATATTTATGCCACTGTCTAGGAATAATGTATTGACTATTATTTATTTATGGGCAAATTTATTATACTTGAATATGGACCAAAATTATTAGTAGTAATATCATTAACACTGTTGCCATGTGAACATTCCCAACATACACTAATATACACAGTTGGCACACATGCCCCCTCTAGTGGTCACCAGTCTGTGATCTGACTGATTCAGATTTTTCGTCATTTTTGGGGATAAAAATTGAAGCGCTTATTGAAGAAAATGTACGACCAAGAAATGTTTGTTGCTTTGGATGAATTTTGCTTACATGAATTTTGAAAAAAAAGTTTGAAAAAACATTACCCGACACCCTTTAAAATTTTACATCGTAGATGTTTTAGTCGTGAGGGTATTGTATGACTTTAAGGTTTGTAGGGCTGCCAGATATTGTACATTCAAAAATTAACAGAGAAACCACCGAACCCACACAGGACGTACCTTTCACAGAACCTTGGTTTTACGCTCACGCGGTTTTACAATGGAGAGTTGACCTCACAAAAAAGAGGAACAGTATATATCAACAATGGCCGCTGAAGGGAGTGACCGTAATGGTCCATTCACGCCAACTTTTTCTCAACCAGAAACTATTGCCATTACTAATCGCAATCTTGGAAAAATGGGTACATAACCCATTCTTGAACCTAATCGCGATCGCAAAAAGATGGTACAAATGCATCCATAGGGTACAGAACAACCCAATTTACGTGAATCGTAATCGAAATAGTTTTCGGTTGAGAAAAAAGTTGGTTTGATGGACCCTATAAAAAGGTTCAGATCCCTTCAGATCCCCAACACGATAGATATTATAGTAACGACTGGGACCAACGTGATGCTGTTTTTAAAGGTTAATCGGGTGCATGCAGAAACATTGTGTTCATTTACGCTTCAACTGCATATGAATTGTGCCTTAAGGTCTATTTAAACTCAACAAAAGCGAAGGTGAAAGCGAAATTTGTGTTGATCTTTATTGCTACTCGTTGTGAAATTTCGCTTTGGAAATTGATTCCATACAAATGTACAAACGAAATTGGTCTCAAACATAAAAAGACCTTAAGATATATCTCATGTAGGAAAATCGTTTTCACATTTACTTTCGTTTGATGTGAATGGACCATTGCAATTAAAATAATCCGAAGTATATCTACATGATCTGTTAATATATTGTGTCCAGGCACGAAATATCTGCAGGTTGCAATGTCTAGCGAAATGTACGGAGTTTCTTGACAAACGTTCGTAATTTTAAAATGAATCATTCTTAAACTGTGGAACAAAAAGTTGTTGTTATTGAAAACGTTGTGCTTTGAAAAGCTGCGTGCTGTTTTAGCCATCAGATTATGTAACTAAGGTTCTAAGTCGTGCAACTGATAAGGCTTATATAGTATGTACATTATGCTTCTTGCCTGTAACTATGGTAACAAATGGTGTAAATATTTTTTACTTCATGTACAAAATGTACATAAACGACAGAGAATCAGTTAATGATCTGTTTACAGCTGCGATTAATTTAACTCATCCGCATGCGATTGCTATATTTGTATTGAAAAAAGGAGTAGTTCAAAAATGGATTCTGTCTGTACCCATTTTTCTGACTGTAATTGGTACAGAATCAATAGAAAAGTTGCAATCGTACTCACAGTCGTAATCGGAATAGTAATCGCGGGTGTGAATGGACCCTTGCAGTTAAAGTTTGTTGTTTAGATCGAGTCCCTCTTATCTTTTCCCACATGTGTTCATTTGAGTTTTCCCTAAATTCCGTGTTTCAAATTTGTCTAATTTGACAAAAAAAAAGAAAAGAAAGAAATTTGCCCCTGTGTGCAAACATTTCATGGTGAGTGAACCAAGGAATTCTCTGCATTAAAGCCATTGTTCTATTCATTCAGCTACAGAACTTGCTGTGCTTGTCTTGCCTCAAAAAGTCATGAGTTTAATGCGTAACACTGCACCACTGTTATGTAAAATTGTTCTATTTGATTCAACAATTCAACAGAAAAGAAATATAGGGGAAAATCAGTTAGCTTTGTAGTCCATCGGTGTATTTACACAAAAAGGCGATGTCATTGTCGAATGTATCGATTTGGCGTTCGCTTTTGTTCAGTGTAAATGTACCTTTAGCGATCAGAAAAAGGCTGGTACAAACAGAACTTTGCATTGCGCACTCAGGCTTGACCATCGCTTTTTGCTTGCAGTTATTGAGCCTTTTTGCCAATTTTCATTCGTTTTCCCAAATTTAACTGAAACGGTGTATGTATGTGAAAAAACAGCTTGATTAGAATATCTGAGAGAATTTGATTTTTTTTGTCATATGTTCCAAAATACTCGAATTTATGCAAAGACAACTGAACATTTTTGAATGCAATTATGAACAGAATGTCATTTATTCGTCTCATGTTGCAGTACAATCTGAGTTTTTTAAATTTTGTCAGGAAATGGCTGACTCCCCTCCATTTCAGCCCCACCCCCATCCGACTGACATCAGACATGCGACGACCATTTGCGGGTCCCTGATGATTCACAAATGGTACTGCGCCTGTTCAACATCTAAGTTTTTAAAACTCAATCACTTCCGCACTCTTAGTCAATTTTCTGGGCTCAGGTACTCACTGAATTTGGGGCCATTAAAATATTTTTTGTAAATTAAAATTAAACTTTTTTGACCCATGTACCATGTTCGGATAACCCCCATTACTGTTGTACCCCCACACCGGTTATATTATAGGATTTTTTTCAAATCTCCAGGAATCTCGTAAAATTACGTAAATCCTGTAAGAGACCGGGGATCTGTTGTGAATGACTAACAGTGAAAGTGAGTCCCTTTTTGTATGAATGTGAATTTTGCCAGACGCAACACTTTTATATGACGTCATGACGTGATTTTGTTCGAGAGATTGAACGAGAGATGAGAATGAACGCCGCTTATTCATTTACTGTGAACTTCGGTGCTGTTTTAGTATTACATGACTGTATCTGTATATTAATGTTATAGATGCAAATATTGAATAAATTATGACATTTTTAAAAGTACCATTGTTGTCTCCTTGTTGTTATTTTAAATTTCATAATAAATCATGACCAGTGGCGGATCTAAGGGGGGCGCTGGGGACGCCCCCCATCTTTGTCCAATTTCGTTCATTTTCATGCAGTTTTCGGGAAAAATTTAGCACAATAATAGGTTGACGCCCCCACCTTGGGGATTGGTGCCCCCCCCCGTCTGGGAAATCCTAGATCTGCCACTGATGACTCAGTTTCAAAAACTGAACTAGAGGTCTAGTTGTGAAAGGGGATTGTAAATTCACCGACAAACAAGCACAATTTCAGTCGAATGCCAAAACTACACTTCCTGTTCATATCCTTTGATGCAATTGGACTGGAGAGGGAAAAAGGAGAAAGGTCCATATTCCATGATGCATTAGGGTCTGGAGGTGGGGGGTCCTTATGCCATGATTCATTGGAGTTTTCTCTAAATGTGTTCACTGAATTCAATGACAAAAAAAATCAAAATGCAAATTATGGGGTTGGATCCCAATACCTCCTGTGTAAGAGACAGAGATGATACCACTAGACCACAGAAACACAAGTAACAGAGCAGATCCTTATACTGAACCCAATTCATGCTTCAGTGATTCCTCAGATTCTCTGAATTCAATGAAAGTTCCACTCCATTTAGAGAAAACTCCGTTGTGCTTGCACACCCTTCATGGACAAAGAGACATGACTGGAAGCATTACCCTTTTTTTGGATGCAGGCAATAATAAGAGGAGGAAAGCAAGTTACATACCTAGGGGTACATCCTACCACGGCCTATGTTTTGCCAATTTCTGTCCCAAGTCTTCTAAGCATAAAGATTTTTGATGAATCGTATAAGAGTTTTTCACAAATTAACCGAAATTCTCAACAATGGAAATATTGGCATCACAGGCTTTTCCACGTGAAAACAAAAAATCCAGCAATAAAATGAGCTTTGAAGCTGGGACCTCAGCCATTTGGATATGATGCTCTCCTCTCACTTAGTAAAACCTCTGATGGCAATATTGCCATCACAGCTAATTTTGTGTGTTTGTGAAAAACTTAATTGCAGGATATTCAAACAAAGGCCGTGCATAGTGTGATGCGAAACCACCATTCTAAGAAAATAACCGTTTGTTTGCCTGAATGAATTTACCTCGGAACACAATTAGAAATTTTAGAGATGCCTTTTAAGAAAAGGAATTTTGATACTACAACAATTTCTGTAATAAATTTAGCAACTCACTTGCGTAGTTCACCTATTATTTGCCAAATTCATATTTTGAATTCTGGCTAATGTTGCACTGAAAGAAAAAAATTAATAACAAGAAAGTCCTCCTGTGGGAAACTGCAAGAGGTGTACCGCCCACCGGGTAACCTGTCCGGAGCGGGGGGGGAGGGGGGGTTATACTCCAGTTCTGTCTGTGGATACTCCTGTCATGTTTGGGCAGGTACCCTGTCCTGTCTAAGATAAGTACCCCTGTCCTGCCTGGTGGTATCCCTGCCCGGTTCAGGGGGACCTAGGGGTATCCCCTGGGCAGGACAGGGGTACTTTCATAGGAAAGGACTAGGGACCAAAGACCAGGGGGTACCCCAAGAAAAGGACCTGGGACCAGAGACCAGAAAAGGGACCTGGGAACAGAGACCAGAGGGTACTTCCATCCTGTGAACATTTTTCTTCTTTCGAAATACAGTCCAGTTTTAACTTCTTGTGTGGTTGCTTACACTATGTATTCCCTGCATACAGAAAAAAGCCTGAACTGAAATTGGTACAGATAACAATGCAAATTGTTGAGTTTATAGTGACATCCATGTACTGCCACATGTTTCTTCAAGAAATATATCAACCGTTGGGTTTTCACTGAATTATTGGATCAGATGAAGAATTATTTCTACATGTACACATTTAATTCTATCAAATGTGCAATTTAGCTCTAAGATCAATAGAGCATAACTATCTAAGGATACTAAAAGTCTCAGTCATACAACCAATCGTGTTTTTACTATTTTGGTTTTGAAATTAGGTGAATTCATCTAATTAGTTGAATTGGACAAGTGGATAGTGGATTCTATTATCTGTGAATAGTAATTTGTCCACACATAATGCATTCAGTTATCCATGGAGAGTGCTCATTCATTTTGCACTATCCATGTATTATGTTACATCACATTTTGACTATCCATGAATAGTAAACTGATCCATGGGTAGTGTAAATGAAGAGTTCACCTATCCATGAATAGTCAATTCCTGTATCCATGTGCAATTAGATGAATTAGTCTAATTCATCTAATTTGGCGAGATCCAAAATTAAAACAGGAAAAACACGAATGTCAACTTAACTTAGAGAGCAAGGCATCGGACTGGTAAGATTCAATACTCACTGGAGGCAATTTAGTTTGATGAATTTTTTATTTTCTTATCACAGATCATAGAGAGAAAAGTGGCAGACCAGCGTATGTAGTAAGACAAGAAGGTAATGTTTTCACAGGTGTGTGTCCGTTCACAGGGAGGGGGGACCGGGGGGGTGCCCCGGGTATCACTTGATACGTGGCGGGCGGTATGCCTCTTGCGTTCACGCAGGAGGACTTTCTTGTTTCTATATTGTGGGTGGGCTCCATATCATGGTTTGATCTGGTGGGTCTGCCTCTTGGCTACCCTTTGCAAAGTCTATCGATACAGGAGGCAATCCTGTGACAAAATAATAGAACTTTGCAAAGTGAATAACTCATAAACTACATACTCTACATTGAGACTGTAGTAGCACTGAAGCCAGTACCTTGGAGTGAGGCCATAGTTAGAAGGTCCATTCAGTCTCAATTCAACTGAACAAGTGATTGTGAGTACTGTTACTCCACAATTTGTACTTGCTGCTTTGACAGTGTATGCACATGTTTGTTGCCTCTTCAGATGATAACGAACTCATTTAGTGAGTTTAAGTGATTACCACTCTTTTGCAATGTTTAACGACATTACAAGGGAGTGGGGCCTATGGTTGCCAAGGAGATTTAGACTAAGATGGTTGCCATGAAGTGGTCCAAGACCCTGGCCTGCAGTTTAAGGTTCTAAAACCTGGTATTGGCTTGACCAAACTGAACCCTCCAAAAATGACTGTGCCATAAAATGAAAAAAAAAAGAAGTTTGTAAATACTCAGAATTACATAAAATGTGCACATGTAAATTCAAACGAATACCTCTAATTTAACTAACTCCGAAGAGGGAAATCTTTAGTGTTACACATACATTTGTAACTCAGACATGTTATACATTACATTTTTTGTTAAAATTATGGATTTCACATCTGTTACACTGCTTCTAGATTGTGTTATACATAATTTGTCTTTGCGCATTGTCGCGAATTGCAAACATAATTTTATTTTGAAATAAATCATCATGTTTTTCTTAAATTAATTACCTACAATGGTTGAAATAACAATGGCCAAGTTGTAGGGCTTTCCAAAAGCACAATCAATGCACACTTTGAAAATGTAGCCTCATTTTCAGGATACATCATAAAATCTGTTTCAGCCTAAAACAACCTGGAATGGCTGTGTAATATTTTTAAGGTTCTCAACAGTCATTTTGGTGGGTATCAAACTTGATATTAAGGATCAATCTTTGTACCATGGTCAAATAGTTTGGCATGATTCCTTTTGGAGGCATATTTTTCATCAGGATTTAAATGTTTCAAAAGCTAAATTGAAATCTTGTTTGAACAATGTTTTCAAAATGTTGACCAACAATGTGTAATATATTTACATTTACTCAGATTATTACTTGAAGTGAGTCAACACTAGATATTGTATTCAAGCCTAGTTGTGTGTGTGTGTGTGTGTGTGTTACTTACAGGTTATTCAGAAGCCCTTCTAGATATATTTATTTTGTGACAATTTATTGAACAGATACACCCAAAGTAATTCCTAATTTGAAGTTCCATACTCGAGTTTTACCTAAATGATACAAATCTGACATTTCTGGCATTATCATACAAAATTGACATCTAGGGTTTCAAAATCAGCAAAAAATAAAGTTGCCTCCAGTCGGATTTGAACTCACAACACCAACCATCTATGGATTAGAATCCCAATGGTTGGTGTTGTGAGTTTGAATCACACTGGAGGCAACTTTATTTTTTGCTGATTTTGAAACCCTTGATGTCAATTTTGTACAAAATGCCAGAAATGTCAGATTTGTATTATTTAGGAAAAACTCGATTAAGTTTGATTTACAGAGCAGAGTTTAGTTCATATTTCCACCTATTTTGAAGGAAAACTTTGATGAAGAATGAGTTCGCATTAACCGTGCCCAACCTGTAAAGGAATTAGGTATTTTTTAAAGAAAATACCCCACCTCAGCTGGGGGGTACCCCCCCACCCCCCACCCCCTGAACAGACACACACCTGTGAAAACATCACATTCCCGTCATACTACGTACGCAGGTAGTAACAATTCAAACTGGTGGTAGTCGATAATCGTGTTTTCCCGTAATTATACAATGTTTTCAGATCTGACAGATCTGGCATTTTTGTGTTTCAGTTTAAGCTTTATTTTCTCACACATATCTTGGCATGTCACTTCTTTTTATACATATCATTAATTACATGTTTGAGTAGCATACACTACCAAATTTATCAGTGACTGCAAGAAATTTAACATGGGAAAAATAAGAAAAGAAGTAATTGCCAGATCTGTCAACTTTGTGTTGCTGGTAATTTAGGGAAAACTCGAATGGGGAATGGGGAAATGGAGAAGATAAATTCACTATGGCTAGCTTTTTAACATTTGTTACTGGACATAGTGAATTTACTGTTGCTCATTTGGACTGATTACTATTATTGACAATCACTAGTTTGAATTGTGTTTAACTAATTTAACAAATGTGTTAAATGACCTAATCTATGATTAAGGGAAAACTCGAATGGACAATTCACGACCAGATAGACTCATTTTGACATTTGCCAATTGAGTCAAGATGACTATATAACCAGTGCAAGAATTCAACTGAAGCTGTAAAATTGTAAACTGGTTCATACTTACATTTGTGTGTTTACAGGAAGAAGAAACAAATAAGTATGAAGTCTAGTCTTTTGTTATTAGGCATAATGCTTTTACAATTTTCAATGGATGGATGCAAGCCACATTTCAAAAGCTTGAAAACAGGTAAGGCACAAGTAATATTCCAGTTGCAAATTTCCTGATGGGTGCCAGCATACACATACAATGACGACTTAATCACTCAATTTCCACAGACAAAATTTCACATAGAAACTAAAAAATAGCCCTGTTCAAAATGCCAAAAAATGGAGGCCCGGAAA
Organism: Haplosyllis leylae; assembly: GCA_038406175.1. Classification (NCBI taxonomy): domain Eukaryota; kingdom Metazoa; phylum Annelida; class Polychaeta; order Phyllodocida; family Syllidae; genus Haplosyllis; species Haplosyllis leylae. The sequence continues at coordinate 7,031 of JBCAUG010313513.1, read as the reverse complement.
AATCTGAGTCGATGTGTAGACTTTACCCCTGATGAGTATCAAGTCTGCATTTTTTGGCCAATAAATACCACAGCTATTTAGGGCTTACCATAAGAAATGACACCGTACCTGAATAAAAATTTATTTTCACTTCAAAATTGCCTTTTTGCACCTTTAAACATCACCTTTTTCCACTTTTAAACATCACCTTTTTCCACCTTTAAACATCACCTTTTTCTACCTTTAAACATCACCTTTTTCCATCTTTAAACATCACCTTTTTCCACCTTTAAACATCACCTTCTTCCACCTTTAACCATCACCTGTGCTCTTTGACCAGATGCTACAAAAATCATCAAAACGAGTGCTCAGATTTCTTTGCTAGGTAAGTAAAGAGGTAAGAAAATTGTGATCTTTAATTCTAAATGAATTGAAATATTTGTAGCAAAATACACTGGTATTTTCTACTCCCTATTCCCTGGTGCTGTTGGAGATTCAAGATCTTTATATTGTTATGCTTTGTTGGTTCTAACTAAATTATCTGAGTCCAAGATTGAAGTGGTGCATGGACAAAAGACAATTTAAGGATATTCCAAGTAACACATGTCTCAGTGGCTCAGAGAGCAGAGATCCAAATGGCTGAGGTCCAATGCTAACTGGGGTAACATTTTGTTGCTGGATTTTTTGTTTTCACGAAGAAAGCCTCTGATGCCAATATTGCCATTGTTCCCATTGTTGAAAAACTCATTTAAGTCATTTATGCTTCGAAGTTCAAAATTGTACTATGTTGAACATGGGACAGAATACAAACCAACATTTTTCCATTCAATTAGGTAAGCATGCGCAAGAAGCTATGAATGTAGAGAAACGAATCAAAGTAAAGCCAATCTGTGGAGGTGGGGTAGGTAAAGATACAAGTTGACCTGTCCTTAAGACTCAATACTATTAATTATACGGACCATTTTAAATACCAGGATATATTCACCAATCATTGTTTAGACCGAGGTAAATACATAACTGTGAGAGGTGAAATGAATCCAAATATTTGTGAAAATTGGTTTGATTTTATCCAATGTCAATTTTTTTAAAAAAGACTAGAACCACATGCACCCTGAAGGAACAGCCAAAAATTCGAACTAAAACGGAGATATCACTAATTTCTGACAAAGAGTTTATAATGGTAGTCTATGGGATTTCATATTTTGAAGCATGCAGCCTCCACTGATGATATTGGAAAACTAATTCTTGTACTAAAAATTGTATATTAGTGTTGAGATCCAAGTGACATGGCCATATTTCAATTTTGCAATGTAAAAATATATTAGCAATGACAAAAAAGCTCAAAAATTTGTGACAATAACATTTGTTGTTCTTGTAATTTTATCCTACTTACAAGTAAAAATGTTGAAATATGGCAACATCACTCAGATCTCAACACTAATATACAATTTTTAGTATAAGAATTAGTTTTCCAATATCACCAGTGGAGGCTGCATCTTTCAAAATATGAAATCTGATAGACTACCATTGTAAAACCTCTGTCAGAAATTATTGACTTCTCCGTTTCAGTCAGAATTTGTTGCTGTTCCTTCAGGGTGCACCATTCAAGTTTTCCTTAAATAGTAGGTTCGGCCATTTAAGAAATTTGTTAAATTAGTTAAATACAATTCAAACTAGTGGTGTTTAATAACAGTAATCAATCCAATTGAACAAATTTATTAAATGACCTAACCTACCATTAAGGAAAACTCGATTGCCGACTAGAATTCTTCGAAAATTGGTTAATTGCCGAAATCATTTCTGATCTTGTATTCCTTTTGCGCATAAAACAGTCAGAACAATGACACCGTGCACTTTTTTAATTTGAACTCGGAAATTTAAAAAAAAAGTGAACAGATGTGTAACATCCTGACATTGAATTATATGAAGCAGGAAACATAAAATTGTATGACATCTGTTCACTGTTTAAGCTAAAACACAGATAACATCAGAAGTGATGGAAAGCTGTCAAATATTAATACATTGACTAGACAAAAAACTAATATCAAAACACATAATAGTTAAATAGCTGAAAACAAGGGTTCCACAGCCCTTACATTAACACTGTGTCTATTCTTCAGGTATCATAGTTGGCCCGATTAGCCACAGATATGGCAGCAAAGTGTCCGTCATTATCGGTAGTCTTTTGGTCTCTGGTGAGTCCCTGCAGTATTTTAGTCCGATCCTACACAATAAACCGTGGCGAATCCAAGGTCTGCCAAAGGGGTGCCAACCCCAATGGGGGAGCGCCAACTTACTCAATTTTTCCCGAAAACTGCTTGAAAATGAAGAAATGTTGGCACATCCCACATCCCTGCTGCCCTAGATCCACCACTCATAACATGGTCTTCAATACTGACATCTTTTGAGAGACGTTTGTAGAAAACGCTGCAGCAACATTGTTTTCACACATTATTCAGGTGGATTCATCATTAGCGCGTTCAGTTACAATATTAGCATATTGTACGTGACATTTGGTGTTATGTGTGGAACAGCCCAGTCGTTTCTGTATGTGGGCGGAGCGAGCATCCTTTGCTTCTACTTTGATGACAAGAAAGGACTGGCCACAAGTAAGAACCCTTTATATCAGAAAAAATCAAAAGCTCGAACTTACCGAATTCACCGAAGTAGACCTAATTGGCTAAATATAAGATAGAGTGTTTTGGAACCATGGGGAATTCTGAAAAAATCAGATCATAGCAATCACAGTGCTCTCTAAATGAAGCGATATCATTCAGGATGTTTCCAAAAAATCCTTTTGAACCACAACAGCAAATAACTTCATTCTGAGTTTGCAGATGCACCCTTACCACATCTACATCAAGTACCATGGTTATAGGATCAGTAAATGTGATATTTCACCTGGAATTTTCTTCTGAATAATTGTCTTCTATCACTAGAAATGAAGGCAAATGCGTAAAAAGATGGCCAGTGTCAATTTTGTTTGTTGCCAAGATTGTGTGTTTGTGAAAACCTCGATAGGTTTCATGCCTTGGACGGAAAGGAATCCTGAATTGCAGTTAATTTTAGTCTATAGTTACTAAATATGTATGGTTGCAGGTATATTTGCTATCGGTGAACCCGTGATAGGCACGTTAATGTCTTACATTACCCCGTACCTACTGGAGGAGTACGGCTATAGAGGTAAGATACACAGTAATTCCTTGAAATATGTAGAACAGTAATTTGGGACACAAATTGTCCTCAAAGCTGTGCTAATCTAGCTAGATTATGGTTTATGTTTCTGGAGTTCTGAGTTCTTTCTGCAGAATCCTTCAGAGGTAATGGTATGAATTACTAACATTATTACGTTTACAGTAAACTAGGGAACTGTAGTACCTCCGTGTTCACAATTTATATCACATAAAATATTTCTGAGGTCAATTTTACCACACATATCCTGAATTATTACCCAGACATTACTTTCAATTGGCTCTTTTAAACTATTTTGACTTTCTATACTGGAGTGACAATATGAGTTTTCCTTGCAGGTACAATATTTATAATTGGAGGAATGTGTTTCAATGGTATCGCGATAGGGCTGTTGTTAAGAGACCCGTCATATCTGGAGGAGGGGACGCCGGAACAATGCGACTATGAGCAGAGTGAAAAAGCTCCATTGGTGGCAGGGAAGAAGTCCAAGTTCGGTTGTTTTCTGCTCTCTGACAAATTCGGTCTCCATCTTCTAAGCAACTGGATGTTTGTTATTTATCTGGTCTCCACAGCAACCAGTATCCTATCCCAGGACTCTCAGCATTGGTTTATTCCTGACAGAGCCATTGAGATTGGGTTTTCTGAGTACAGTGCTGCCATGTCCCTCATGGTGGCCAACTTTGCAAACATCTTCAGCCGGTTGGTGTTTGGGATCAGCAGCTCTGGGAAGTTCTTCGGTCACGTGGTTATGCTCACTATCTATGATTTCACGAGTGGCATTAATTCAATGCTTGTCAGTGTTTGGTCAACCTATTGGGGATACATGTTCTTTTCCGTCCTATTCGGACTTTTTAGAGGACTCTATGTTATTTATGAGTTACTGTTAATGGTAGACATTGTGGGGAAAGACAATGTAGATCTGGGCTATGGGTTGATATTTGCCGCTGCTGGGATGGTATTCCTAGTTACTATACCAATATTTGGACATTTCAATGAAGTAACACATTCGTATGTAACAACGTTCATGCTGTATGGAGCCCTAGAAATGATTGGAGGGCTATTCCTGATAACCATCCCGATTTATCTTCTCGTTCAAAAGATTAAAAAGTAAACCTTGCTGTGTACTTCCGTCAGCAGGATTGTGTAACGTAACATTCGAGTTTTTCCTAAATAACCCAATCTGACATTTCTGGCATTTTTGTACAAAATTCACACCAAGGGGTTTTTAAAATCAGCAAAAAAATAAAGTTGCCTCCAGTAGGAATCGAACTCATACACCAACCTTCAGAGGTTTAGAAGCATGCTTATTCCACTGTGCCAATCAAACTTTAAGGCCCTATTGTCAGTTCTGTACAAAAATGCCAGAAATGTCAGATTTGTGTCATTCAGGAAAAACTCGATTGTAATTAAGTCTCGGGTAGCTTATTACTGACAATCGCTGTTTTTCTAAATTATGCAAAGTTGGTATCGATGCCACCAAAGAGCAAAATAAATTCAGCAAAAAAAAATTACCTGCAATGGGACAGAACCTCTTGGTGATCACTTTGATCCTTCCTGACTGTCCTGGCCAGTCATGTGTTGGAGAGGAGATTTCAAAGGTGAACTTTGTTTCTTACGCAATTTTACATTTCTAGAATCCATAGAGCATGACTTTTTGAAGCGGAAATCTTTATTGGCAACGTTGTCAATTTTTTTATAATTAAGGGACAACTCGATTAGTTTCCTAAATTAACTTTCACTGGAATAACTTTTTTGCTGCTGGAAAATGTTCCTCTCACTTACAAAATACAAAATCCTTTGATTTCCATATTACCAACTTCGATTGATACAAGAAACCCAATTGAATTGTTCTGAGTTTACAAGTGGCATTACAAGGTTTGTTTAGCAATAGAATGCGATTGTTTTAGATGTTTTACCATTCTAAAACACATTTTCAAAACTTACCAACATAGAAATAAAATTCCCGTTGTAATAATTGTGATGACATAGTCCGTATCCGCAGTGTACGACGAGCATGTGCGTGAATAAACGCCAAATATAATCGTAGGATTACTCAATTGTTAGTGATTTTTCTTTTATTACTTTCATAAATCTCTATCATTTTTAAGGTCATACATTTTTCTACAACTTACTGATGTTCACAGATTTCTATCAGTGTATGTGGGCGTTGGAAAATCTGTGAATATCAGAGCCATCCTTAAGAGTTTAAAATTCCCGATGTAACTCAGAAAATATAATTGTGCAATATTGTTTTTGAAAGAAGTGTATTGCTTATTTATTTATGCTTGCAAATTTTTCTGATGGATCACCATTAGAAAACCTAGCCGTGCGTGTGTACCACTTTTGACCGAAACGCATTCTTATGTAACAAAGCAAAAATTTCAATTCCAAAACCCCCTACTTACAAAGTACTCATACTCTTATAAACATGATGTAATGTCCTGCGCCATGGACCAATTCAGACTAACATTTTTATGAAAAGTTTCAAGTTACTTTGTGTTCATCGCTTCTACGGATCATACAGTGCATTAATGTCACTTTTATGCACTTGTTATGCTTTGTTGAATTCTTACTGTGGCCATCAAGATAAAATTTTAACATCACCAACATAATAGAAAGTAGATCTATTTCTTTGTAATTTATTCAGACGAAAGATTTTACGTCCACTACACCTGGAGAATATGACGACCCAACCTGTGCAGAATTGCGTAAGGCGATGGACATTAACATTTTATAGTCACAACGAATAACAATAAAACTTAGATCTATTCTCACGAAAGGCAAACACGAAGAGACAACAAGCAATGCAGAACTAGAAAGCACTGAACATTGTTGGGACGGAAAGGGGACTAATCAAATTGTCAGTTACTTTTTATGGAACGTTGTGAAAAACAAAAACAATGACCGCGGATACGTCCGAATCATTCGCTTTTCATCCTTGATGTACATCGCCATAGAAAGCAGATTGAACAACTTACATCCAGTAGAATCCTGGCAGAAAATGAAAATTGTGTTGTTTTGATAAAGAAGACATGGAAGAGAAAGACAACAGTAAACATAAGGACATCGACGGAGGCTACGCCTGGATCATCCTCTTCTCTTCGTTTATGTGTATCGGGATAGGAACCGGATTTAGACAAATCTTTGGTATTTTGTACATAGAAATCCTGGACATCTACCAGGCCGGGAAGTACTTGACATCGTGGATTATCACGTTACAAGTGTTTTGTTGGGGAGTGAGTGGTAAGTGTACAGTACCAGTGCATCACTGGAGCGTACCTTTTATGTGGTTGTACACTGGGTCCCGCTTACAATGAGTTCGGTTACAACGAGCACCCGCCTACAAAGAGCAGATTTTTTTCTTGTGTAGAAAGTCCTGTCATTGACACCAATGTTACAGAAGTTCGGTTATAACGAGTACCGTTTACAACGAGCTGAATTCTGTGAGTGTAACTGCTCGTTATAAGCGGGACCCAGTGTACTAAATTCCCTGTGCCCGATTTTAAGGAAAGTTACATCACGTGCAGCGCCAATCGAGTTTTATAAGTCACCGGCTAATTAGATGATTTTATGTTATAGTTATTTTTGGCACAGGCTAGCAGCTTCAGCAGCAGCACTTATTTAGGCAAGCAGCCTCATCTGCCCCATCAGATGGAGCTGCTCGCCATCACTATTTAAACTGTGTGCAGTGCCTTACTCTGGGATTCCAATGCTAAACTTTACATTGTACAGCTTGGGAATATAATAAAGGATTACTTAAAAGCAAACCTTCTGAGAGTTCTTTATATCCATAGAAGACTAAGAATCCGAGGAATATAACATGGGGGCTCGTCCGGGATCCTCTACAAATCACTGAGGTT
>JBCAUG010313402.1:0-17431 GCA_038406175.1 Haplosyllis leylae | reverse complement strand
CTTTATATACCCCGGTGAGAAGCCGTATTATTGGTTGTTATGCAATTGGCTGTTTAGCTGTCAGCTGTCAGCGGTTACAGCTTATGTAAATTTATAGCCCTTTTATTAAGGGAGAATGCGGTTTACCCTCTCGTGGTTATACCTACCATATGGTTAAGGTAATCGTATGTCGTATTACCTTGCATTTGAGCTTTTTGTTTACAACACAAATCTGGCATTTCTGACATTTCTGTACAAAATTGACATCCAGGGGTTTTGAAATGTTTCAACAAAAAAAGTTACCTCCAGTGGGAATTGAGTTAACAACACCAACCATCAATAGGTTATAAGTCAGATGCATATTTCACTTTGCCATTCAAACATGTGTTTACTAGAAGATATTTAAATGGAACTTTTCTTCATGCTCCACTTCACTTTTTGGATTTGGATCATTTCTCGATTCAATAGAGCATTACATTATGAGGGTCTGACAATTTGATACTGGCAAGGCATGACAGACTGACACGAGTTGGATGAGCATCAGACTTCTAGATCAGTAATGGTTGTGTTCAATTCCCTCTGGGGGCAATTTTCATTTTGCTGAACATTGCAACAGAAATGTGAAATTTGTGTTACCAATGAAAATCTAGACTGTGCCAATGGAGCCACGCATTTTCACTAAATTGTTCAGACTTGTAGGTTGTCTTAAGTGACGCTTTGGAAAAAATCTTGTAATTCTGAAGAGCATTACAAAATGTCTTCGTGTTCATTATTCTGCCCCTTTATCTCATTGTAACAGGCTTTTTCTTATCATACATACTATTTCAACGAAACAGTTCTGATCAAGATACCTTGATAGTTACATGATAGATATCTGACATATTGTCAAAATCACAACCTAAATCTTTAGATTGATTAATTTTCCGAACAAATCTACTGATTGATCAGTAATATCACACACTGTACTACTTTACGATTTGCTCAAAATTTGTAGTTAAACAAAGTAAGTTTGCCTTTCTATCAGGGAATGGATGATCAAAGTAATCCTTGATATCCATCTAAAATCTTTCGAAAATGCAGCAAAATATCTAGAATCTGTTTTTGAAAAACAAAGACATCCTGTGTAAATATTCTGGACGTTTAAGTTTGTGGCCTGCTATGTTTGGACAAGTAATTAACTCCTGGGAAACAGGTAGAGGAATTTAATAGCACATGGATAACTCTAAATGTGACATGAGTACCAAACACTGTTCCGATACGATTAGAGTTAATTGTTTCCGGAGACCATTATGTTACTTCACTCCTCAGTGAATCCACATTCAATACTGAAAGAACGATTGGTTTTATTTAACATTTAACCGGCTTCGTTTGTGTACTTGAATTTAAGTCAGCAAAGTTCGAAGATCATTTCAATGAAGAAATATTTTGAAAAGAAAAATATTTGTTTTATTGTTCATCAAAATGATAGAAGTTTCTGAGATCTCCTATAAATATCGCGCTTTGATGGCCACTGTGCACCTGTAAGAGCAATTGGGTACTTTTCTATTGAATTTCCTTTTGTGATGATATGCAAAGTGGCCTGAATCTGTCAGATTTGAAGCTGTGTTATGAAGTGAAGGACATTTTATTTCCGAGGTAAGTGGCTCCTACATTCACGAATGCATTTGACAGGTGAAATTGATTGGTTTGAAATTGTATGTAAATTATGAAGTCTGAGTGGAAATGCTGAGTGTCCTTCCATCCGTACCAGCTGCACACTTGGTTGCCTGTGGCAAGTTGCTCTTCGTCGGCGAGAATGTGAATCAGGAAATGTTAGCAGTCGAGTTTTTCCTAAATAACCCAAATCTGACATATCTGTCATTTTTGTACAAAAATTGATATCAAGGCATTTCAAAATCAGCAAAAAATAAAGTTGCCTCCATTGGGAATCAAACTCACAACACCAACCATCGATGAATCAGAAGGTAGATGCCTATTCTACTCTGCCACCCAGACATGTGTTGAACAAAAGGTTCTAACTTTGTTTCATGTTCCATTTCACTTTTTGGACGTCATTTCAAGATTCAATAAAATCTGAGACTGGCAAGGAATGACAGATTGGCTGAGTGGGTAAAGCATTAGAATTATGTACAAAAATGCCAGATATGTCAGATTTGTGTTATTTAGGAAAAACTCGAGTACCGTTTTGTGGGGTTGAAAGTTACGAAGTGGTCATCTGTACTTTTGCACAGATAAAATCACCCAGAGCCATCGAATTATTAACTTCATTGTTTTCATTTTTCCCTAAATTGTAAACTCAAGGTTGTTGCCACCTGATCCAATAGTTTTCTGTTCTTATGATATCATCCTGAATATTATCCTTTCTTTGTTACACGGGACTTCGACCTATTATCATGCTGTAGAAATATCTGTTCTAGTTTTGGTTTCATGGCCATAGAAGAATCTTTCACAACGTCCACGGTTCTTCTATCCAACCTTTGATAAATTAAGATGGTCAGAAATTAGTCTTAACACATCTGCTTTCGTCTCCCGGGGAACAAAAAAGCTGTGGGTTACTGCTTAAAATACAGCATTCCTTCAGTATTTGTTTACACTTGACGAAAATGGGAACGAATACCGAAAAGTGTCATCTGATTCAACAATGATTGCGATATTACTTGTCCTCGAACATTTAGTTAATTTTTGACATTTTGCCGTGGATCTTTGTTCTTAACTTCTAATTAACAAATGACATTACTTTGTCATCTAACATCTAGTTTGCCTTCAATTTATCTGTTGAGTTTGAGCTACTCTAACGGCTAGTGGTTCGCAATTTAAGAGTCGCCAGCTGTGATATTCTTTCCCTTTCCACAGTACTTATTGATTTATTGTGGTCTGTGAGTAATCTATCACTATTTCAATGGAGGAACCAAGGTGGTGTTGACTAATTGGAGGCTCGGCAAGGTGTCATTTTATTAGTTGGATTTGCCTTAAAATGTTCGACTAAATACGAGGAGTTTCTCTGCTTTCCTGGGAATGTTCTTTACGATGCCGCACAGTTCACACGAACAAGAATAGATCACAAAATCATATACAAGCTAAGATTGAAATTGATTTTTAACATATGACCTTTGAATTGAGTAACCTTGACTTTGACTTTCAAATGACCTTGAAAATTTAAGCATACTTGAGTAGAATACAATTCAGGGTTAAGTTAAATATTTCACCTTGAAAAGATAACCAGATAGACCTGAGTGATTTTATCACCCATCCGCATACGTGGATGATAATTAACCATTACCCAACAGTGAATTATTCCCATTGCAATTCAGCTTCATACTTCTTGTTCATCTGGACAAAACAAGTAGAATTTAGCCCAATATATATATATATGTGTGTAATCAGCTATTCAGTCTTCCCATTGTTCCCAGTTAATCCCATGATACATCTCCTGGTTTCAGTTACAATCATTCAGTGTAATCTGATGTGTGAATCATTCCAGTGTCTTTCCATGTTCTATTTGCAGCCAATATCAACCGTCAACCGTCAACCGCCACAAATGATTATGGGTTAAAAAACCTGTTATTTAGGCATCAAATGTGCTATGGAGTAACACGAAAAAAGACATACTGAAACATGAATATCTCAGGAACACTATGAAACACTCGGATATATAAGAAGTAACCTGGAATATGGAGTACTCGAGTTGATAATGAACGATAATAAGAAAGTACTAAAAGGTGAAAGTAACTAACTAAGGTTGTACCCTATCAGCACCAAGAGATGACATTAAAGGTGTAAACAACACAACAAAAGAAATAAATGTTAAAGGACGAAACGCAGAACAATAACCATCATAAACCACTCTGACCATTATGAACTGCATACATTAATGGTGTAAACAATATTCATATTTCTTGTGCTGTAAAGTCGAAAACAATTACCAATCTAATACAAATGTCAGGGGATGACAAAAAAGGCTTGCTGAAATACATAAACATCCTCGGACCAAAAAACAAGCACCGTGAATACGTGGATTCAAGTACCGAAAGGTCAAGAACACAACAACATTTACCTAGAAGAGCAACGAAGCAACAGGACAGTGTGTCCCCATCACCTTCCACTAGAAGAAAGCATAAGTTAGCTGAACTAGATAATATCTGGACCCCAAGAAGTACAAGAAAACCACCCAACATGGATTCGCCAAATGCAAACTCGCTTCAAACAAATTCCTCCCCCTCCCAAAAATCCCCAGGAAACACTCAAAAGCTCACTGCCAAATTGTCCCAAGAGCTACAAAAACTACGTAATGAGATGAGTGCAGATACCGCTGCCATAATAGCGCCTCTTCAAGACAGTATCAACATACTTCTAGACATCAAAAATGCACGGGAACAAGGAATAAAAGAGTGCCATGAAGTAAAGGAAGAGAACAAAATCCTACATGCTAAATTAGAAAAAGTGGAATGTGACAACAAACAATTGGCCATTAAAGCGAGGAAACTGGAGGATAAGCTACTGGAAGGCAATATTATCATGAGTGGGGTACCGGATTCACTCTGGGAAAACTCGGAAACTACCAAAGGAAAAGTGTTATCTGCAATATCACATACTATAACAGGGGAGAGCCCAGAAGACAAGTTAAGTCAGGCCAACAAGATCCCAATCAAAGATGTCAGCCGTATTGGTAGGTACTCAGCCATGAGAAATAGACAAGTTCTCATTGAATTCTACCATAAATCTGACTCGGAATTTCTACTTAGCAACCGATCTCATCTCCCGAAAGGCGTATTTGTGGATAAACATTACAGTGAGGAAACATAAAGGGAAAGAAGAAAGCTATGGCCCATATTAAGAGCTGCACGCAGAAGCGATAACTATAAAGGGAAGTGCAAAATGGAAGGAGAGGTGTTGATCATTAAAGGTAGAAACTATACCAGCGATAACCTACACCAACTTCCAGAAGAAATTAATGGATTCAGAGCCACTAGCAAAACAAATGACTCAAACGATATCCTAGGATTCTTTGGGGAACTAAACCCTCTCAGTAATTTCCATCCGTCCCCCTTCAGCATAAACGGTATCACTTACCACTCATCTGAGCAGTTTATACAACACCAAAAAGCATTGTTCTTCAATGATAAAGAAGCTGAGAATCGGGTACTCACAGCAAGTACAGCAATAGAATGCAAGACTGCAGCCAGGGATATTACCAACTATGACTACGAAAGGTGGAAACAAAACACAAAAGCCACTTGCATACCAGGTATTTTAGCAAAGTTCGAACAGAATCATCACTTGAGTAATCTACTCAAAAGCACTGGCACAACTAAACTAGTAGAGAGTTGCAGAGACAAGGACTGGGGTACAGGTGTACCACTCCACCTCCCCAACTCCCTTGACCCAACTCAATGGCACTCCCAGGGGCTGCTAGGTGAAATTCTAGAACAAGTCCGCAGCATTATCAGCTCTTCGAATGAAGAAATGAACATAGGCAATTAACTGTGAGTTAACTCTTAGGAAGTTATTACATCCAATGCACTATGATGCCTTGTACTGAAACCTAGTGTTATTTATACATAACACTTTCTATCCTTTCACAGCACCACTACACCCTCCTTTGTTTGCACTGTTTATTATTATTGTTCACCCTATTATTTACATTATTTACTACACCCTATGTGTCTATCAGAAAGAAACCATACACCTCATGACCTTTTCGGCCAACCAGTCCATGATCTTAGTGATATTGGACTAACCCATGCACAAGACAACTGCGACTATGTCAACTCGGATGAATTATCTGATATCGACTGCTCAAATAATGCCCTGCTTGTTATCCAATTGAATATTAGAGGTCTCATTAGTAAACAATCAGACCTATCAAATCTAATAAATAGTATTGGCAAACACAAAAAAAGTAGACATAGTACTGCTCTGTGAGACATGGGTGACTCCACACACTAAAAATCTGATCAATATCCCAGGTGACGAATATATAGGCTGTGAACGAGAGTCTCGCAGAGGAGGCGGTGTTGGTATATTGATAGCCAGGGAACTACATTATAAGCATCTTGCAAAGATGGGTCAAATGGAAATTAATATAGAAACATGCTTTGTTGAAATCAACACTAAAGGGCGAAACGTCATCTGTGGCTCAATTTACCGACCACCCAACACCAATGCAAGAACTTTCAAAGACCACTTTAAAAATATTATGGTGACACTAAAGGCAGAAACACGCTCAGATATTATTGTGGGCATGGATCATAACTTAGATTTCTTAAAGGCATCCCAACACAAAGATACTGATGCATTCTTAAATAGTACCTTAGACAATGCATTACTCCCATGTATTACTAGACCCACTCAAATCACAAAGACGTCTGCAACTCCGATAGATAATATATTTGTTAGCAACAGGTTGTACCCATCCCAAAAAAGTTGTGTAATATTGCACGACATCAGCGATCACTTTCCTAGTCTTGTTATGATTGATGACATTTTCTTGGCCAAAAGAAAACCAAAAGCAATCCTATCACGAAGCATTACAGACTGTAAACTAGAACAGTTACAACATGAATTAAGTACCATAAACTGGGACTTAGGCGGCATTGATGTAAATCTAGACTACTTCAAATTCATTACCTCTCTTAGTGGTACAATTGATAGCATAATACCACTAAAAGAAATCATAATCCCTGAGAAACAATTTACATGTGAACCCTGGATTACTAAAGGGCTACGAAGTTGCTCTAAGAAACAACAGCGATTATATGTAGCATCCATTAAAAGTCGAAACGATATAGATATATCGAAATATAAACTGTACAGATCACATTTTCAACGAATAAAGAGGCAATGTAAAATAGACTATTATACTACTCAGTGTAATAAATTTAAAAGTGACACAAAAAGACTATGGAAGGTGATTAATAATGTCGTAAAAACAAATAGAGACAAAACTTGCGTTATCGACAAAATATGTGTCGATAATATTGTGCTCACTGAATCCTCACTAATAGCAAATGAGTTTAGTAAATACTTCACATCCATAGGCACTCAAGTTGCCGCTAAAGGCCGAAACAGTTCAAACAGTATTGGGCATTATATATCTAAAATACACAGAAATCCTATGAGCGTGTTCCTGTCACCGTGTACGGAAACAGAAATAAAGAAACTTATTGAGGAGTTACCGAATAAAAGCAGTAGTGGATATGATGAAATAAATAACATACTACTCAAGGAAATAAAAAATGAAATAACTACACCCCTCACCCTCATGTTTAATGCCTCATTAACCACAGGTATCTTTCCGAACGACATGAAATTAGCAGACATAGTACCACTGCATAAAAGTGGCAGTCTATCTCTCCTAAATAATTACCGACCAATATCACTTTTACCAACTATATCAAAATTATTAGAAAAATGCATGTACTCAAGGGTATATGACTTCCTCGTAAAAAACAAGATACTATTCAAAAGCCAATATGGATTTTGAAAAAAGCACTCCTGTGAGCACGCAGTGACTGAACTTATCGGTGAAATTTGTAAAAATCTAGAGAATGATAGACATACAGTTGCTCTCTTCATCGATCTCTCTAAGGCTTTTGATACTATAAGCCATGAAATCCTTTTTATGAAACTAGAGAGATACTGTATTAGGGGCACAGCCCTAGATTGGTTTAAAAGTTACCTATGCAACAGAACAGTACGAACAAAATGTCAAACCACCATGCATAGTGGTACAACCTACTCAGCTGAGTATCCCATTAACATAGGCACGCCACAAGGATTGTGCTTAGGACCACTGATTTTTTTGTTATTTTGCAATGATCTGTATTTGAACCTTGAGCTATGCAATGGAATATTATTCGCGGACGATACTACAATTTACAAAAGCCATAAAAACCTAAGATACCTTGAATGGAGCATTAAACATGATCTCGAAACCCTAACAGATTGGTTCAAAGCCAATCACTTAAGTATGAACTGTAACAAATCAGTGTGTATGTTATTTAGTAATAAAAAAGTACAAATCAACCCTATTCAAGTAGGTTCCATCACATTAAAGGCAGTAACGGACACTAAATTCTTAGGAATTTGGTTGGACCATAAGTTGAATTGGAAAGTGCATGTCGACAGAGTTATCAAAAAAATTAAATGGAATATGGCACTACTCCAACATGGTAGACATTTTCTCAACATACATAGTAAGAGAGTTTTATACTTTACACAAATACAAAGCCACTTCAGCTATGGTCTCAGTGTATGGGGAAATATGATACCACAATCCACTATTGCTAAACTCCAACAAATGCAAAATAAATGCATAACTCAAATAAATGGAAAGAAGGCTATGAAAAACAACTATGCCTCACTCGGTATATTAAAAATCAATGACCTAATTAGGCTAGAAAACTGTAAATTTGGTTACAAAATCAAAAATGATCTGCTCCCCCCCAGAATATTGGAGTTAACAAAAAGTGACCACTTAGGTACCTCTTTAGAAAAAAATCATGGGTATAACACCAGAAGTAAAAAATTATTAAACAAGGTGAAAGCCTCCAACAAGCAATATAAAGCATGCATCATCTACAAGGGCACTGAAGCCCTAGAACCGCTAAAAGTTGAAACGAGAGAAAAACCAAATTTACAGAGTTTCGTAACTGCTTGCAAAAAAAATATATTGTCAGAATATGTACAATAAAATTGGTTTCCAACCTTCAAAGTTAGAAACAATGTTACGGTACTGCTAACATTAAAGTTGGAAACATCATTCTACTTCTAATTGGTACTAAAGGCATAAACAATGCTCATGCAACTTATGAGGCGTTAAAGGTGGAAACACAGATTAAAACTGTAAACTAGTACCAACGGTTGAAACGATGCACCTCACAGTCAACACACAGCACTCATAAAGCACTAAAGGCTGTAACGTTTGAAGTACCTTAAAGGTTGAAACGCATTGTCTATATTGTTATCACATACTACCTATGAGTATGAAGAGTGCTCACTCATCGCACAGCAGTGACCTACTTTCCCGCCAAAAACGTGCGAACTTTTAAAACCATCAAAATGGCCACCATGTCGATAGCATCAGAGCTTTTAAGCCTAGTATCCCCCTTCAATTATTGTGAAAGGATACTGTGCTTGACTCACAAGGACCTGATATTGCTAAGACAATTTCAACAGAGTGAGATTGGCAAACACTTCCGAATAGATGGCTCGAACTGTAAGAAAGATGGACGTGTAAACAACAACCATCTCTACAAAATTTTCGGAAGATATAGCAGTGAAGATGCAGCCAGTGTGAAAATAGGCACCTTAGAGAGACTTCACTGCGGTGCTAGAGTTTATGACAGTGTCAGACAGATATTCTTCACGATGAAAGAATGGACTATGGACAAGTGGATTTCTGCTCTTGAAAGCGGTCAGTACTATGGTGACGAATTACTGTTATTTGCATTGTGTCGGATTTTTCATCGCCATGCTTTTATAATATGCAAAGAACGTAACTGGGCAACATTAAAGCCTAACAGGCCTATGTCCCTAGATGAGTTAATAAGGGCATGTGATGTTCACTTAGTATATATAAGACCAGGTGTTTTCGGTGAGCTCGTACCAAAGAAAAATACTGAAGTACACAGTACATGTTGTCAAAGTCCTCCTGAGTTCCCAGAATGGAGCCCCCCAGATGAGTCCCTAGACTCTCCCATGATAAACCTGGATCCCTCGTCAGCCTTGTTAAGAGCATATTTAAATGTCGAAGAGGAGGAAAGCATCCACTTAAGTATTAATGACGATTACTATACAGATTGTCATGAAGACTTGATTACCACTGACTATGCTGACACTGAGCCAGCGGTTGACTTCAACTTGGACCAGCCTGTTAACAATAATGCTCTCGTACTCTCAAATACTCTGCAGACAAATGCCCCACCATCATCGGCTTCCCCTGCACGAACTAATGGAGAAGAGACGCAGCCAGTGGAGAGCATTACCCAGGTCACGAAAGACAACGGTTCTGCCATTAAAGTAAGAAACATACCAACTGACATCACCAACAGTAACCCGGATTTAAGTGCTCACACGCTACCTGCAAATGATAACGACAGCACTAAAGGTGGAAACATATCCCCAACTGGAGAACCCCTTAAAGGGGGAAACAGTGTGTTTGAAGAACCAAACAGGGGTGACTCAAGCAGGTCAGAGTTACACTCCTTAAAGATGCTAACTACACAACGGTTATTGGAATTCACTATAGACAAGCATTCACTGTTCTATCAATGTGTCAGTACCATTGCTGCCAAACCGGACCTATACTTCCCCTGTGTGATGACATTACCTTATAGGGCCATGGTGAGACACTATATGATGGAACTACAACATGTATCACCACCGCGAGTCGCAGTTTCGAAGAAATCATTATGCACACTTGCAGAGGAGTACTGGCTGAACCAGATGAACAATCGTCATTATATAGTAACACTCGAGAAACTAAAAAATGAGGATATCAACATACTCAACAATAAACGACCACGGTGGATGGACATTGATCCGTACAGTGATTTAGAAGATGTAGGAGATACGACATCAGATGAACTAGAACAAGGAAAAAATGTGGTTGGACCAGAAAAATCAGTGATTCCAAAGGATATTAACTCTGTTGATTTGAATGTAGATAACAATGACACAGATTGTTATGGTGGTTATGTCTTGAGAAAATGTAAACCTTTCAGAAATAGTGGCCGACCCATCAGGTCATGTAGATCTGGAGTAAGATACATAGAGAACACTCCAATTGATGACTGTCCGAGCAGCCCTGAAAAGAAGAAACATAAGCCTCACCCTCCACGTGGTCCCTCACAATCGAGGATTGCTGCTCAAAAAAAGAAATCGGAAAAACCATTGGTTTCACATCCTATTCAAATAGTGAAGCCCTTAAAGGATGAAACAGACAATGATGATAATGATCCCAATATGGACCAAAATTCTAATGCAGGTAGCACAACAGTGGAGGAACAAGGGCACTCTGAATTAAATGGATCTTCAGACGAGGACGAAGATTCAAAGCCCTTAGTTGAGTTGCAATGTAAACTAAGGAACAGCAACGAACCTACCAAGAAGGTTAAGCATGTGTTCGTCACGAGAGTAGTAGGCATCAAAAAACATAAGCGCAAAAGGGCATATAAGTGCCCTGTCTGCCAAATAACTTACCGGAAGCAAGGAGAACTCAGTGCACATTATAGGCAAACCCACAAACCTATAAGATGCAATCAGTGCGCAGAAAGCTTCACAACACCTGCAACTCTCAAATGGCATATGTATTACCACCAACCTCCTCGGAAATACTGCAGATGCAGTAAAGGATTCTATTTCGCTGCCGAGCTACGAACACATAATTATACGCACAGAAGGCTAAAGAATTGCTTTTGCATCGAACCGGGATGTGATAAAAGCTATTTCAGCCCATCAGACTTGGCAAAACATGCAGTCACTCACAAAAACAACATAATGCATTGCGCTCATTGTGATTACACAACAAGAGACAAACGATTACTAAAGAGCCACCAGAGGGTGCATGATCAAATCCCGAAGCATACGTGTAAGGTATGCAATAAAGGTTTCACGTATCACACACAGTGGACCAGACATAGGGAGTGATCATCGTGTAAACCGCTTGCAAGGAGCAGTTTTCCGGAACATTAGTGATGAGGAATTGTATACATAATTAAGTAACGCTGTGTGTGACCATTAAGGGCTGAAACGCATCATTAGTACACAGTACAAGACTGTGAACACATCATTTGAAATATCCTAAGCTTAACATATTGGTTATCAATGGACCAAAAACGTTAAAGGAGGAAACATTAGTACTGTTTTACATGACCATTAAAGGTGTTAACACTACATGGATCTGTATTTCGGTAAAGACAAGTACTGTAAGTGTTTCACGGAGACTGGTATTAAAGGGCAAAACTGACACATTTCGCATTGTAACTAGGAAGCATCGATCAAAGATTGATTGTTTTGCACTAAGTGGTTTAGTTTCGTAGCACAGTGAATTATATTTTTTGAGCACTTTGTTGATGTGCTGTTGTAAAATTTGTTTCTTCGTATGCAAGTATACGCATCGATAGTAAAGTTTTATTGTTCCTCTTTACGCAATTAATAAATGCAAGACTGGTCGCCTACTTGGAAGTTTCCACTTTGTTTTATTGATGCTAATACATGTATAAAAAGTTCACTACTTAAGTGATTATTCCTAAGATGCGAAACTATTTCTATACCAAAAGAACGAACATTAGCATGGAGATCCAATTACATCAGCCAAAAAACAATTGGAAAGTCAAAGGAGGAAATCAAGGCCTTAATGAACTGTAAGACCATAATGTTAAAAGCGGAAACAAGAACAACCGATATTACTTATCTAAACCGTAACACTTAAGTTGTTTCTTATATTGTAATAAGGGCATCCGGCAACATGTTGTAGAGTCTGTCCAGACTTCGGATGTCCATCTCTCAGTAACAGTATAAACAATGAAGACTTTCGTTTTACTACTTCTTACGTGACTCATGTAAACTGAGAGAAAATAAATTATTATTATTATTATTAAGAAGCCTTGACCTTCGCTATGACGACGTCCTAACAATTTGTCATTTTCTTGTTGCCTAATTTATTTAAACTCTTTTTCTTTTCAGGTTGACCAGATGAGCGCTGATCAAATATCTGGTAGGTTCTAATTGGTCTTGTGTTCTTAATATTCGCCAAAAACCGTACATTTTACCAAAAAGATATAAATTTGTTATATTTGCCTCCAGTTTGTTATGTAGCCTGGGGTACTGACAGAGAGATAGGATATAATAATAATTTTGTCCAGCCAATTGGTAATCTTTTAACAAATTAAATATAGTGACCTTTCCAAGTCTTCAAGACATGAATGCTGTCTTTAGTCAGTCGCTCTGTTTATTGATAACAATAGATGGACATTCATATCAAAGAAACTTGAAATGTAAATTAATCAAAAGCATTTCAAAGACATGAAACTGCTAAAATTGGATTCAGTTGCACCGGTGTAGCAGATTGAAAGCCCACCCCCCCCCCTTCCCAATGCAAAAAAGGGGCATACACAAACGGCTTGGCCACACTGAACTGACCGAGATTCTTTCCGTGTCCAATATCGTAATGTCCAATATCGTAGTGTAAGCCAAATTTATCGGAAACAAAATTGGACTCGGAAAGAATCTCGGTCAGTTCAGTGTGACCAAGCCGTAACCCAGGTGGAAGTCAGAGGGTGCACATGAACATGTGATCCATTGGGAGTTGTCCATTTTGTGCACTGTCATATTGCGTAAATCAGAGTATTATAGTCATGGGTCGAATTAACATACGTTCGAAGGAAATTATTAGTTGTAAAGAAAGTTGGGAATTACGCTTGAACCAATCAGCAGTCTGCCGCGCTACAACCCCTATTCACTTAATATGCAAAGGTGTGAATCAAGCAATTCAAGTGGACTGTTTGCACGCAACTTCGGCCTCTTAATTCAAAAGAAATCTCCCTGATGAGCTGTACAGAATTAACAATATTTCTTGTATTGTAACCTCTCAGAGCTGCAGGAGGCGTTCAGACTGTTTGACCAGGACGGAGATGGTATCGTCTCGAGTAAGGATATCGGGTGTGTCATGCGGTCCCTGGGTATGGCGCCCACAGAGGCAGAGCTACAGGAGATGATCAACGAGGTGGACACTGACGGTGAGGATGTTATTATTGCTTTAAGATGGAAGAAACCACCACTGACGTTTGTTGGTTAAATTACACAAAATATTATCTAATACTGTGTCCTTTTTCTGGGACAACATGCAGCTGTTTTTTCTAGGGAAATTTAGTTAATTCTTTTTATTTTTAACATTTTATTCTGGCCAAGACAGATCTTTTTGTGACTCTTTAGATTCAAGTTATATGATACAATTCTCTGGTCGTTGCCCTTCAAAATGTACCAATCACATCTATCCTTACAAATTTCACTTTGGGTTCACGAAAAAATGTTTAAGTCGGTCCTCTGCTGATTCGCTCGAAGAAAATAATATGGACAACCTCTTTCGGATTCTGTCACTTTGCAAAGTGTTTTAAATAGATTTAGTGAAAGAAATCTTCTGTCAAGACGAGCCCAAGATTATATTTTGTTACCCAGTGTTACTGGGACCCACAATTATGATCAAAGTAATTCTTGCATAAAAGCTAGAAATTTCTCGCTTCATAAAGTGGTCTTTACATCAGCTTAACTTTTGCCAAAACGTTTGCATTGAAGAAACATGCATAACTGTGTCTCTCTTTGGCTTCTTCTGTGAAGAAGACATTTAAAGCAGGAAACTCATAGTCTGGTTCTCAGGTGACTTGAAACTTCATTTCCTCAGTCTGTGCTTCCTTTTGAATGTTGTTGTATCTCCTTTCAATGAAATGGGAAGTAGGGTTGACTTCAATTTTGTTGGGTTCGCACAACATTAGTCAAAGAACGTTTCACATAATGTGGTAAAATCAAAAGCGTAAAACAGGGAAATAGATCTAGTAAGCATGAAACACAAATAAAATGGAACTGGAAAATTCCTTACTGCTTAACAACAGGCAGTATTGTTAGTGGAAGGCAACAATAGAGGTTTTTATATTATACAAGGGAAGAGCAAAACAAATTCAGGGAAAATATTGCCTCCAGTGGAGACCCAGGATTTCTTGAGATCTACTCTGATGCCTTGCTAATTGTGCTAAGTTGACATTTGGTTGTCAGTCTGAATCTTTGAGAGGTTTATAAAGTTTTGCTCCATTGATTTTAGAAATGATCAAAGTCTAAAAAATGAGGTGGTACATGAAGTTCAGTTGAGAGATCTTCTATCCAACACATATCTGCTTAACACAGTAGGATAAGCATCAGAATAAATCACAGGAGGTCCTATCCTAGAGGTTCTATTCCCACTCGAGGCATTTTCTTTTCTAAATTTATGTTGTTCTTCCCCGTGCAAGCTTTGTTGGCAACGTAGCCAACTTCGTATAATTCGGGGAAACCTCGAATGAGCACCAAACCACTTGCTTTGATTTTATGCCAATATGAAGTGAGGTGGCCTCCCTTTCCACACCTCGAGACGGAAACGGACATTGCTTTCATTTCCTCTCAGGAACAAGACTAAGACACGGGCGGGCACGATGTGAAAACACGATCACATTTACAACGATATTCCTTCAAGTTGGAGAATGGGGACAATATTGGCTTTTGTTCCAATGTTCTTCTTAAATGGTCTTCATATTATTTCTTAATACAGGAAAAATCGATCTAAAGATTTATTTTAATCGTATTCATTACTAGAAATTAACGTCAAATATGGCATAACAATTGACCAATGGGCATTGTCCTTTCAGGCATTGTAGGGGTGTTTATGAATTAAATAACATTGCAATTAGTGTCCGTATGTGTGATTGGATAACCGACTTTATGTTCATTTCTAGTAATCATTAGGTAGCCATCAATGATTTGATCATGCATTTGAAAGCTGACGAAAGAGAATGAACAGCCCTTAGAACACCTCATTATTCCTCCTGTCCGAGGTTGGGAAGGGTGGAGGGAAGGGGAATCCTTACCCAATCTTGGCTTGGGCCGTGGTGAAAGTGGTGGACCCTTCCTCCTGACTCATTACTAGCTTTTTGGGGTGCACGTTAATAGGGGTAAGTCAGGGTGATAAGCGCCCCCTTTAAGTTGAAATCTAGCTGTTGTGGCCATGTAAGGTCATGAAAGAAATAGGGAAAGGCAGTAATGAGTGTTTCCTGTCTGGTCCTTTGTGGAGGGGGCCTCCTTCCTGCCTGTCGTGATGCTTCATGGGATAGGGAATGGATAAAAGCTACTAAAACGTCTATTTACCCGTCGGCATTGAATTTAATTGTGAAGTGTGTGGAAAATTAATAGTTCCTCAAATACGTTTCAAAAACACACGGAAGCCTGAGTAGTCTTCACACATTTGAAATCACGTGTTTTGCAGGGAGCGGCGCGATGGACTTCCCCGAGTTCCTGGCGATGATGGCCCGAAAGATCAACGCGGACGACACGGAGGACGAGATGAAGGAGGCGTTCAGGGTGTTCGACAAGGAGGGTAACGGTTTCATCTCCGCCGCCGAGATGCGCCATATCATGATGAACCTGGGCGAGAAGCTCACCGAGGACGAAGTGGACGAGATGGTGCACGAGGGAGACATCGATGGGGACGGGCAGATCAACTACGAAGGTGAAGCACAGGGGTATCAGACCCTCTTTAGTAATAATTTTGGAAGACATATTACATTTAATTTAATTGATCAATTACCGTAATTATGATCACAGACTAATTAAGGCAAGGAAAAAAAAACAACGAACGGGCCAAGTGGCAAAATTACACAAAATTAAAATAGTTTTCAATGGATAGTTGTTCAATGAATAGTTTTTAAAAATTAACAGACAATAATTTCTATCCTGTCTTTTTTTTCAGAATTTGTGAAGATTATGTTGAGCCAATTGTAGTTCGTTCATTCCAACCCAGCCTGAAGTGGGTAACTTCCTCAAAGGATAGCCACTAGTTTTGGCTGCACAGCCAAGATCATGATTCATGAAAGGATGTTCTGGAATTTTGACGTTCAAAGACTTACTTTTGTAAGATTAAAAACCACCGATACAGGGGTGCAGTTCTGTCGCCCCAATGCAATGTACAGTAATTCAACATTTTTACGATTCATCTTCTGCAACCAATTTGTTTGTTTAGATAGAATATGTCCAGTAGGCCGTTCCCAAGACTGTTCTTCCACAACAAACTCTGCGACAAACTGATACCTTTGAAGTCGAATAATTTGCCCAAATCCTGTCGGTGTGGAGTTTGATTGCAAAGTTTTTGACGATTTTAGTATGTTGCCTGGCATATAAATTGTGATTTTATCAAAATGATATGTTATGGTCCTTGTTTTGTACTAGATTAAGGACAAGACACAGTAGCGTTGAAAGTCAACTAATCTCAATACATCTGTAATAAAACTATCGATTTGACTGTCGATCTTTATGCACTAAATAAAGGACCCAGATTCTCCAGTCCTGTCAAATGATGAATTCACGAAAAAACTTTATAGATGCAAGATAAGTGGTTCCACCAGTGAGGTAATAATGCTATTATTCAGCATCAGCTTGGAACTTTCCCTTCGTCCGCACATATTTCTGGCCTCAGTCACAATTAGTTGCTCACAGACATCAATACGACGAAAATTTTCTTCTATGTTGAAGCAGCAAAGGCTCAACGGTATCGGTGAGTGTGGAGGACCCGACAGTGCAGTTCTGATGAAAATATTCGCGTTTTCCCTAAATCATACAATGTTGGCACCCTTGCCAATGTTATATCCGGATTCCAGAGTCTATTCAGAATTAAATTTAATAAATCTGTGTGAAAAGAAAGTAACTAGTTGTT
>JBCAUG010313291.1:0-17435 GCA_038406175.1 Haplosyllis leylae | reverse complement strand
TTCGCTCCTTCATCGAGAAAACTTTGATTTTCTGAAGGCACCCCATTTTGACAAAAGTACTCAAACGGCCCTGGAGTTGCCAAAAATTGACATATGCCAAAATGGACCAAAAAGGATCCTAGGATATGTCATAAGACGTCTTGTGTCCAAATTTGACAAAAAATTCCAATGGGAAGTGTCCCAAATTGCCGATTTGAAGTTGCCAGTAGTGATTGCATAAGGTGGTTTAAGTGTAAACTTAAACCACCTAAAAAGGAACTTAGCCTTTTCTCATGTTTTCAGTGATTTCCACAATGCCTAACGTCAGGCAATCGTTGAGGAATGTCTGAACAACAAAGTCTTACAGAATTCTCTGGAAACTAATCTGTCAAGTGAGGTCGCTTCCATTTTTCATTTCTGGCATTCTAATAACTCTGTCAATGTATGAGAGAAACTGGTTATATAAATAGAGGCCTTCAGCAATGTTGAGGATATCTGAACTGAGCCTCCTCATCGGAGATTCTTCTCACACCCAGTACAATTAATATTGACAGATTGACTTTGGGGTCCCAAAGGGCACATTCCATGTTCACAAGAAGATCATGTCACACAAGTTCTGAAAAGAGGAATGTATCTCTCACAAATATAAAGGTTATTTTTTATAAAAACTTTAAACACAAGTTATAAACTAAATATATATGCATCAAACACGATAATGGAGTTTTTCCTAAATGAATTTTACTGAATGTAGCAACAGATACATTACCATTCATAGTAATAGAATGTACATTTCCATTACTAGCTCTGGTTAGATATCCATTGTGATTCAGCACTGTGAATAGATACCACCCCAGAGACAGTAATGGAAATATCTTTTTTACCACTACATCTAGAAACATTTATATTGTCAGTTGTGGGGTGTCTCTGGTAACCATACTACTTCTGGATTTGGTCTTCATTCTATGAATTTGCTGAATTCAGTGAAAGTCATTTGGGAAAAACTCAATTAATTCTGTTGAAACGCAAGGGACATGGTTACTTTCTACCCTTTCCCTTAGGTCGCAAACAATAGGACCTGATGGATGACATTGGCTGGTTCAATAAAATAGCAGTCATTTTCATTGACAAAAATACTGTTTATTGAAATACAACGATTGTAATCCAAAAGCCATGGCACATTACTGCAAGTACTCTTTTCTGATTCTCTGTAATCAACATATGCAATTACATGTTCAATTGAACGAAAGTACATTGGGCAAAGCACAATTTGATGTCCATTGATTGTGCACTAATCATTCTTATTATTTCCAGTATTGATCGCATCAGTCTCTCGAAGATGTATTATTACCCAAAACGTATTAAAGCGATATTTTTGTATGAAATCATCTACACTTCCTTCCTGTCCTGTATTATTTCAGAAAACAACTTTTTCGCAAATATCAGTCCGATAAAAAGAAGAAAGAATAAAATTGAATTTTTAACAATGATGTAACGCATTAATGTAACTTTGGCATTTCGTGAGCAATTTAAGAAAAAAAAAAGAATAGCTATATCACAGGTCGGATTCAAATCAAGGTTCTGACTACATTGCCATTTTTCTTTCATTGATTTCTCTTTTCTCAGGACAACATTTGAAAATCTAAGTTGTGCACTCGGTGTATAATTCATATTTCTATCCAACTGAAGATTTGAGTTTGGATCAAACAAACCAAGAAATCAGTTTATTGTAAATTTTGCCATTTTTAAGTTCTTCCTACATTGCATTTTGTTTTCTTCAATGTTTGATATTTTGCTTTAATATAATTGACATCTAAATCTTTAGTTGAACAGAAATATGAATTATCCACCGATTGCACAACTTAGATTTTCAAATGTTGTCCTGAGAAAAGATAAATCAATGAAAGAAAAATGGCAATGTAGTATGAACCTTGATTTGAATCCGACCTATGTATATGAGGTAAATCTACCTTCGTGTTCAAATTACATCCAGACAATTTCTGTGTCAAAACATCTTAATCTTAAAAACATCGCAATTACAAGGAAATTAAAATAAGAATCTATGACACGAACATTTTTCGTGTTAATTAAACAAATATAAAAATTTTGCCTGCAGTCAATCTTGTAAGCCAGTCACAGATTTTCATGCTTGTCAACTTTGTAAATTAATTTGCCAGCCTGACATGAAATGTGTCAATATTCTCCCTAATTGATCATTATTGTTTGCAATAGACCAATAACAATGCTATTTTGGTTGTGATGAAAGTTGCAGGCGAGGTATAAATGTTACATCCAGTTTTTGACTACTTTCAAATGCCTTTCTGTAGTTTCATGATGTTAATTTTGTAATTTTTTTTTCATATTCCCTCAGCAAAAATGTGAGGCTGAATGTAGATACTAAATTATTATTTGTGAAACAAGCCAGCTTTCAAATTTATGGATCTTTGATTCCTGCACAATTTGTAATAATTTAAATTTCCTTAGTAATTATCCATGGCATTAACATATAACTTATCCTCAAAAGACTATAAATCATCGAAGCATGAGCCATTATTTTCCGTGTGTGTAAATTGGGATGCCAACACAACTTGCATTACACATGAACTCCTGACACGGCAGATGAAAAATTATTCGGGGATCAGGCCACCACATCAAAATGGGTAACGCCTAATGGGTCTTACCAATCATTCTTTATTATTTTCAGATTATCCTATTGGGATTAAGACAAACAATCGATTTACATTGTGTTCTTTGTCTAATAGATCCGTCAGAAGCTTCTGAACAACAATTCAAGTTGTTTCCTGTAATGTCTTCGACAGTAGCGAATCCAGAAGGCGGCGACCCCTGGAGGTTTAAAATTCAAAAGAGGTTGAACAGCTTATTTGCTTCTTCTTCCTAATATTTTTAGAATTAAGCTACATAAGAACAGGACGGAAATAAGGCTTCTAAATAATAAAAGTATTGGCTTAGACTGATACTAATCCAGACATCATCAGAAACTCAAATAACTTATTCGCGACTTACTATTTATAACTTTTCTACAAAAACTTTACTACCTTTACTACCACCAGAAAATAGTTTTATTTCACAGACGATGTCAATAATGACAATAATTAAAATCAACAGCATGTAGATTCCCGGTCGGTGTCTGTCAGTGACAAAATTTGAAATAATAGGAAGTGAAGGAATTTTACATGGCGCCTTTGCTTCCATGCTCAACTCCGCATCTTTGCCCTATCCACAGGCAAGAAATCCCCAACAAATGAAAACTCCCGAATCCAAGCAAAATACTGGTTATCTGCAGAACCAGCAAAAAGCTCTGGAATGAGGAATAAAGGGTTATAGCCGACCATATAATTATACTAGTGTACATTAGACCTTATTATGTCAAGGAATGCTACATAGCATGTACATGTTGACTGATCCCCAGCTTGTCGGGTAAATTGAATAAAATGTAAATGTGATTATCTTAACCAGCTTAGTCAAGAGAGGCTTGTGTTTCTATGCTGTGAGGCTTTACATCAGGTGTGTTCAAACTAATTTTGTCTTCTGGTTTGTAAACAGCATAACAGCATAGAGTAACTCTATTTTAAATTTTAGTTGCATATTTTTAGTAGGTATTATTAATCTAATTATTTCACCCACTATTTAACACCTAAAAAGATTTGTTTAGACGCTACAGAAGGGGAAAAATCTAATGCTTGTCCATTCTTTTTAAGAAGATCCAATATTTGTGGAAAACCTATCTTACACCATCTTAAAATCGTTTACAAACAAATATAACACAAAGATTTATTTTTCTGTAACAAAATGTTTCCAGATAATCTGCAAAAAATCATAACAGCATTATCTCTGTGAGCAGTTTGTTGTCTTTATGTCTATTCTCATTGTTTGATACTCACAGCATTGACCTTTAACAGAAGCAGACAACTCTAGTTGGCAGCTTCCACTGTCTCTCATCGATATGTTTCTCTGGTGTTCAAACAGTATCAATCTAATGAAATATAGGTGTGTCAGATTTTGGCCAACTATCTTCAAAAAGAAAAACTGGCCACAAAATTTATTGTCAAAGAAACAGGATATTTTGGAATTTATTTTTATCTCAAGATGATATGTTAATACTATTATTATCTCTGTTGAAAAGTAAAAAAAAAGAAGATAACTTATTCAGCCGTTTGAATTTAAAAAAAGGCCCTTGTGGATCTAATTGCATGAATCATAGAAAACCAAGTGGGAATGCAATTTAATGGCGGGTGTCCAATTATCTGTGGAGCAAAATTCAAATAGGAAGGATTGATTATCTGAATTAATAGTCACAGTAAATAATCCGCACAACGGACGCAAGGGTGTAAATATACTGCTTCATCCGAACTTATGGTTAAAACACAAATGTGATTGCAAACCCCATTCCTATTACACAGTACCTAATATGAGCTAGCGAAGGAAACTACAATTTATTCTAGTCAATTTCATGAGGCTTACAATAAGCACTATCACGCAAAATAGAATACTGTGATAAAGAGCACTTACAATTACTGGGATATTGCAGTACGTCTCAGTTACATTATGTTCTAGGAAGCAAATCATCCATCGATAATATCAATCCCTTGTTAAAATATTCGACAATTTTCAGGCTCACCTCAAACACAGATGGTGACATTGAAATAAGTAAAAGGATTAGGGCTCGACAAGCAACAGTCTACTCCCCTGGCATCTGCAGCTTTCCCAGCTGCTCTTAAACAGCTTTATTTCAATACCACATTGATTTCCATCAAGGCATACCATGAGACTGCATTGATATGTGTAAAAACAAAAATAGACTCTCTGTGGTAGATTTGAAAGGATATCATAGAAGTAAATAATACCTTTAAACCATCCCTCTGAAGCAGAAAATACAAAGCTATTGGATCACGAAAAGTGATTCTTTAAGTTTTCAATATTTTCGTTGACAGAATAAAAAGAAATTGTTAAAATTAAAGTGTGTTTTTGTATCTTAAGGGAGAACATTTCAAACTTACTTTCAAAAGGGTTTCCCTTGTTGATAACATTGGCCATATCTGTAACAAGATTAACATACAAATGTTGACACCCGTGGCAAGAAAACAACCCATGACATTGAGCCTTTGACCGAGCTTCCCTCCCAAGCCATGTACTGATCATAAAGACAAATTGACTTTTGGTTCTTGTTGGGAGACGGAACATGTTAATAGGAAAGGCTTGGGGACCACCCAGATAATGATTGCTGCCCTCACAAATACACAGACTTTTTGGAATTATCAACAGAATCTGTTAGAAAAATGACATACATTCACCAGTTTATTGGTCTATTTTGGAAATGTATTTGTTTTCGCTTCATAAATTTCATGAGAAATAAATATTGCCTTGAAACAAGTTTCTTCGTCAAGTTAATTCGCCAGTGTGAACCTGAGCGTGATTTGTCGAATTGCTGAAAGATATTTGAACGGACCCAGAAAATTAAAAGACTGTGTGCTGATTTAATTATGGAATAATTACTCGGAAGATTGGGCTCTCTATCCTGGCAGCCTATATATTTAGATCTAAATGCGCTCCAGTGAGGCTCTGTTCACACTGTGTAAAAGACGAAATCAAGTTCGATGTTTTCAGTCAAAGTTTCTTGCACCAAATGTGAAGTCAAACACGATAATAAAACCGTTTTAGAAATTACTATTGCAGCATCATCAGTCTATCGGAGCCACGTGTATACTATTTTGACAGACAGCGTACGTTGTACAAGGGAAGGTAATGTTTTCGTGGGTGTTTGCCTGTCTTACGTCTTGGCTTACATGAGGGGGTACCCTGACCAGATGATCCCAACACGTCCCCCTGGCTGGGTCTAGGAGGAAAGGAAGGGGTAAGGGAGGGGCCTTTCCCTGGGCTACGTCTGGTCTAACATGGTAAGGATGGGGGCTGTAGTCGGTATTACCTCGTAATGTTAATGGGAGGCCGTCTATTTTCGTCTATGAAAATCACGCAACCCAAAAAATTTGTATGTACATTTTCTTCTCAAAATTAAATTTGTTTACTACAATTTTTTACTACCAATTGGAGTATTCACTCTAGTAACAATAATAAAAATAATTTTGCTAACATTAAACAGTTATCACTAGGCAACTGCGGCATGGAGGAACGTCGGAAAAGATTGCAGATTGTTACAGTTGTTTCCTCGTTCTTAATTTATGTTCACTTGAGATCGCATAATCTGTACAAACCCTTGAAACCTCCTACAATCTAAGTGTGCTATTTCTAATTAATGTAATGCGACAGTAGATGCGAGATTGTTGAGGTCAAATGGACACATTACCATGCTGGACTGAACGCATTCTCCCTTGCCCAAGCAATTTAATTTCCTGGGAATCTACTTTGCATGAGATCCTGGGCCTTTAATGAAGAATTGTCTGGTCGATCAGCTAGGGGAACTCAGTAGCTGTAAGAAAGTGGACTTCTTGCGAAGAATCTGAGCTCATTCCCTCGAAGTGTTGTAATCGATGGCTGCTGTCTGATGCAAAGTTAACTATGACACTCCACGGAAAACTACTAAGTACTTTTAAGTCCGTCCATTCGCAGCTATGTCCACCATCACAAAGACAAGATTTTACCCTGGGAGCTTTCCAGATGTACTAACAGGATTTCGATCTTAGCTAACTTTCGGTTTCATTTGCAGATAAGGTTTTTTATTGATATAACCTATGATTTATACTTCCCACATTTGTGGAGCAAAGTACATCGACCTACATACAAGGAAATGGTCGAATTTCTAAGTTTAATTACAACTTATCTACAACTGCAAATTTCACCGGCATAATTTTTTCCTGTTTTTTTTTTGTTTTTGGTAAATCATCAATTGTACTATTATGGGCAATGCACGTGTAAAACCCAAATGAAATGTTATGTACATGTTTCCTAACTACCAAATTTGCCATTTCCTCTCCCATCCATTGTTTGCGGATATTTGCAGGCACTTTCCCACAAGACGAGACCCTCTCTACTGTAATTAAGGGATGTACTTTAGTTTAAAGAGGTCCTTTTATCTTGTGGACCAAATGTTTGTTCCTTTCTGATGTTATTTATATCTGGCCGACCACAAGGGGAAACCTTTAGAAACATGGTTCTATTTGATCCTTTTATATGGGGTGCATTTATTTCCCAGGAGAGATTATGGCTAAATTACTGTTTTTCAAATTACTTGCGAAGAGTCTAAACTAAATAAGTTACAGAGTTGGTTTCAACTGCAGCCTGCAGAGTGCGCTTTAAGTTCCAACTGATAAACTAACCCAGGGCGGGGCGGATCTAGGATTAAACGGATTGAACTCTATATTTATTCAATTGCTTTGACAAATCACATGAAATCGAGAGAAAAATTGGTCCATAGAGGGATGGACACCTTGCCCACCATAGATCCGTCACTGTAACTTGCAAATGTCTTTGGATAATAGGTAACTGTTGAGCTATTTCAGTAATTTTAATCTTTGACGGTGTAGATTTTGTGGAACATTTGATGGACTAAGCTCAACATGTGTAGTCGTATTAGGAAGTATTTTCTATGCGTAAGTCTTTCTTACCGATGGTATGAGCTTTATCGTTTCATTACATGAAAACCTGAATAAGTAGTGATTGTACGTTTACTGTTGTCCCTTTTGACCAGAATAGCCGCTAACAAAAATAGTCCTTTCTCTGTTACAATCAGACCTCAAACATAATAAGACGGAATTGTTTTTGCTGGTGAACCATGTTAGAAGAGGAACAAAATATTCTCAGTTGGCTCACATGAGGTAAATCTTTGGCAGAGTTCGCACCCTTCTCTCGGACAGGGCTTATCATCTATTTCTATTCCAAATATAAAAAATTCTCAAATAAACAATTTATACAAGGAGGACGACAGACTTGTGTTGTAATACTAAGTACTGAATAACCTTTTTGCCGAGCTGAATTCCATAGCCATCTCCCACCAAGACGGCCTGATCCTCAGACAAACTGAATAAACTGGTCAATTTCACCAGATTTTTACAACAGGGCTGACAATCATAGTCTTTTAAATACAAAGGATTACTTGGAAATAATTTTACTTCTTTATTTATTTTGACTTAAATCAGTGCGGTGGCAACGTGTCTTTCAACACGTTTCAGTAATGTGAGGTGCACGTTCTGCGTACCTCTTTACGCTAGTAAAGAGAAGTCGTTGGTTTACTGGTAGTGCGTTTATTCTACTCTGGCCCTATTAGAAGTGCACTTTATATATACGGTTATATAGTGGCCTCATATTGGCCAGTGTATTACGGGTCTAGGGTATGGGCGGAGCCCTCCCTGTAGGTGCTTAGGCACGTGTCGTACCCTGCAGTAACTTCGTGACGAAAAATAGATATATTACTACTGAAGGTAACTTACTTCATTACTCACATTTAACAGTTTACTTCGTGTCAAATACGATGTAAACTACTGTATCTGAGCATGTAATCAGAAGAGAAAACCATCTGCATTGGAGTCCCGTCACAAAATCACGAATTTACGGATGAAAAGAGCCGAAAGACGGAAATGACAATAACATAAGTCGGCAACATAATGTCAATAATCTGTTTTACTTTACATCAGTCGTAATTACACAAAACTTGCCAAGTGCAGCTGTATGGCTGGTTACGGCTCTCACAAACCAAAGTGAAAATTAGCCGCACAATCGCAGTACATTTTTGAATAATGCCGATTCGTTGCCAAGGAATTTACAATTCAAATCTTATTATTTACACATTTACACAAAGTCTTATCGATCTCTGTAAGTGGCATTAAATGTGGCGAAAGTGATTTCACACGTGTTAATGTACATAAATGTCACGCTATTTTGGTTCAGTGCGATATATTATTTTGCCTAAAATTAGTAGCACCAAAGAAAGGCTAAAAGCAAAGACATGAAAAGTAACTTGAATTCAATCTTGTTATTTAAAGCGAAAATGACACAAAATTGCACAGGCACACGCAATTGGCTCGTGTATCATTGCACGATGTCCTGTGTTTTACACGAAATGAAGCTTATCCTTTGATAAACCGAGAAAGATATGAAGAGATAACAAGGCGATGAAATCAATAGGGGAAGAGAGATGACGTATGGCTGTCTGCGGGAAACTACAGACAAAGTCAGGACGTAATTGATGTCATTTCACCAAATGGAATGATTTGAACACTAACTTAGGTATCTTCTAAAAAAGTAAATGTCGGTTATTAAAAGTCCTTGTGAGTAACTACTAAGCAGGAGCCATAAAAATAAAGATTTTATAAAATATCTGTTACAGTGGGAATGTAACTTTTTGAGGTATTTTTTCAAAGCTGTGAAATATAGTGAAAAAGAAGCTGAACAATGTGCAATATTTTGTAAACAGAACTCATTCTCAATCAAATTACAGTAAAAATTATCAAAAAACTTCAAACAGTTCTGAGGCTCTGCATACAATTTGAAATCAAGTTCAGTCTCTTACATAATGAAGTGTTTAATGACAGCTCACATGAATATGTCTTTGGTACTCAAGGATTTACAATTTCCTGAAGTGTCTGTGGGAAGACTTTGGTGGATGATTTTCTCACAACCTCCACAGCACTCTGCTAAAATTAAGGGACTTTCTGTGATTCTAAGCAGCACTTTACCTTATAGGTAATAGGTAAGTGTTTCTACAATGTCAGCAATCATATGTATTTTGCAACAGTAATTAAACTGAATGCAGTGCAACAAATTTAACCAGTGGCTTGATGCCTATAACACAAGTGCCTAAGAATTTTTCCCTTTGAAAACAAAGAAAACGATGGAGTTTTAGTATTGCGCACTCAAGATACATGAACACTATGAAACAAGAGCATGTAATATTCATGTGTAGCACACAAACGCTTCTGAAATGAAGTAGAATTAGGGTGGACAGAAGTACTGCCTGCTGGTAAATGAAGGTTTGAGACGTTTGCGACATTTAGTCATGAATTCAGGGTTTCCCTTGATGTCCATTACGAATGTTTTATGGGCACTTTGACACAAGACCAGACGGATCTCTTTTGTAATTAAAGGAAGTACTCTAATCTAAAGGTGTCCATTTGTCTGGGTCTCGAATAAATGTTCCTGCCTTTACCGTCTCGTGAGCAAGAATAAAACGGGAAAGAAACAGTTTTCAACCACCATATACTCTAGAATGAACTTATTATTTGGCGCTCCCACTTTATCTAAGTTTATTTTTTAACATTTGGTGTTTTCACTGATACCTAGCTTAGCTCAACCAGTAATCTCGATAGCTTATTTAAAAATAATATTTCGAAATGAATTGACAAACAATAATAATGTGAATCCGTCCCAATTTCAATAAAATCCTTCAATTTCCAACTCTACATGTTTATACTACACTGATCTCTCCAATCTCTTGATAGAAATCCCAGGTTTGTCAACGTGGAAATGATATGGATGAAACAACATAAAATCCCTAAGTAAATGAAAATGTCAAGCCCTCAACTTGAAAAAAAAACTGGTATCCATGCTGTTGAAATAATGCAAGTACTCACTTTGATTGTTTGACTTCCAATTTTGCTGGTAAACTTTATCAAATTGAATGTGTGCTTCGAATATTTAAGGCATTATTCAGTCATCGCTATATCATTTTCATGGATTCAGTTTGTTATTGTGGTGAGAGTACCTTTGGTTAGATATGAGAAAAGGACATTGAATTTCTAAATCATATTCATCACCAGTTCTATGGACTGCACTTTTTATCTAGTTCATGTTATCATAAAAGATCGACCTTTCGTGAATCCGCATCGTGACATCGCTCAATAGATATCCATCCGTGTGTTAATAAATGTCATCATGTTAATTAACACATCCGACTGCCGAGGAGACGTGCCAATTAAACGTCTATTATACAAAACCTCTTGACCTCTATTCTGGGATTATGTTATCTATATCCAAGAATTATCTGATGTTCCTAGTGAAGATTGGGGGTACAAATTGCGACTGTTGAATATCCTTTTATTAAACTCCTTGAGACAATTTCTGCCCTTGTGCTATATCTAATTCTCTATTTTTTTTCAAACGAATTATTTCGCTTCTAAAATAGGTTAATGTATTGGCTATCAGCAAACAAGAATGCTCTTCCTTGATGGCATACCGTTATTTCATAACATAGATCAACATTAACACATTTAAAATAGACACAAAATGATTGTTTTTCATTTTACCTTGACATGATTTGAACTTTCACCTTCGGATGACCTTGATCTTTTTGGCATGTTTCAGTGGACTACAATCATGTAGAAGTAAATATAATACAAAATGTGAGTTTGTACCTTGACCTTTCCCAATGACCTTGGTCAAAATGGATCTGTATTCTCAATATCAAGTTCCTCGCTCCTGTGGTTCAAATGTAAAAACGTGAACAGACAGACCCACCTGAAATATATTTTAACCGATCCGCACACACGGATGGTAATTTATGGAAAAGCAGGAATCTAAAAAATAATCTATTAGACATCTTAGTACGGCGATCTAGTATTGTGATGTTGCTAAATTCATGATAGTTTTACACATAGATCTAAATTTCCGGATTTGATCTTTTACATTCAGATCAGCAGGACCTCAATTACAAACGGAAATATATTGAAATGTCAATGTCTCTGCAAGGACATTGTTAGCATTTCTAAGGGATTTTTTAATAACCTGCATGGTTCATCGTGATTAGAAATGTCTGGATCAATTTGCACACAGGGAAACCTGACGTACGTTCAGGAGGAGGGAATTGCCGGTTTCCTTACTCGAGCATATTTCCATCGCAACAAAGTGGCACCAAACATGTTATTGACCATTTTGAATAGTTGTTTTTACTTTTATATAAAACTAGATTGGCTGGGCGTGCATGCTTATAGTCTCAGGTCGGTCGGTCGGTACATCTAGTCAGTCTTTAGCAAAGAAAGGTTGTGGCAGTACTTCTCTCGATTCACCTGGTTGTGGTGTTTATCACTTTTACAGGGTTAGGTTAACAGAACCATGCCCCAGGTACACTTAACTTCAAACAATTTATTTATTGAATTCCATCACCACAGTATTAGTTTGCATGAGCATTATCCAAAATTTATTCTTTCAAGTGCCTTTGTCCTTGTAACACCTTGTCAAATAATTCCAAGGTTTCACTTCAGCCAAGAAGATGAGGTATCTTTGATTGACCTGCATATTGGAATAATGCCAAGTTGGAGAATCTGACTTGACATTCCAGATTATTAGTAGAACAGCACTTCAGAATTAGTGGTGATACCTTAACTAAGGTATCATTGCACTTTGGGATTTGTCAGAGGACCATTCAAAGCCTTGGATGAAAGGTCCTTTACTGAGAGTCTTATACATATATGTCACAAGAGTGTGTGAGTTGGCCTTTGGTCCTTTTGCTTTCCTCACTGACTGGACTTCTGCATACACTGAGAAGGGTAACCTATCCAGAGTTGAGTCTCTTGTACCTCCTTGCTGTGCCAACTAGATAGGTGTTAGCAAGGAAAAACTCACATGGGGTATTCCGATTCACTATTAGGGACTAATAAATACAAAGGCAGAGGGTCCTAACTGCCCAAAAGCTACAGCATTTGTAGTACAAGTTAGAGCTCCAGCAGTGCCTAATCCAATCAGTTTCAGGGCTCCTGTTAACAAGAGAAATCTCATGAAAATGTTCATTGGAGTAGACTAGATCCTTCCTGTGGCCACACAATCTTATAGTTTTATCTTAGAATATTACACACATACTTAAGTAACTATGAACACTCCAGATAAAGCTGCATTCTTGGGATTCTTAAAAAAGATTCTGTAAATAGTTGCAACAAACTATTTTGATCCTCTTCAGATTTCTATTTGTGACACAACTTGGCCATTTAGCCACTTTTAGAATATTGGAAAACATTCATCTACAATCATTTTGTTTTTAGTGATTGAACAAATTTAACAAAGAAATATTGATAGCTTTAGCCCAAAATATTCTGACTAGAAATTTCTTGTTTCAACAAACACACCAAATGGATCAAATAAGTTCATAGCCTTTAAACTCTCTTCTGATTTTAAAATTTATTTTCCCCAGAGTTGGATTTAAGGACTACCTATTATATTACAATCCACTAAAATCTACTTTCACAATATAAAGTACTTGGCAGAGATATCGTGTTCAATCAGAATAAAACGTAGATAAACTGTCCTATAATAAAACTCGATCTATTTTTATTGAAAAGTTACCACTCTACTTTTCAATGCATTACTCATTTTCATTGCCTGAAATCACCAATACAGAATCTAATCACACGAACACAAACAATATTGTTGCGAGTACAGTTCAGATGTATAATACACTTACATCCCATGTAATAACATTCCGTGTGATGGATTTCCATTAGCGACACCATCTGACGGAGCGCCAACAATTTACGTCTTCAAATATTGTTTGATCAATATAATTTGTCCGTCTGAAAGGTAATTTAGTGCAAAATTTACGATGCAATTTTACCCATTTTTGGATTTAGTCGGCTTTGATGTTGTCTTTTCCAGTATTTATTGTAACTGAAATCACCAGATTCAAGTATAATGAGGTAAACTTTGACTTTGTGTTTACAAATTACTTCATTTCTGTATATCCATGATACAAAAGTTTCCTGAATTACCATACATACAACCTGGTATTTCTGGAGCACCATTGTTTTTTTTTCATACTTCAGGACCAAAAGTTTTTTAAACATTTTGGAAGACACAATTGTATCCTTAAACAAGAAAGTCCTCCTGCGTGAACGTAAGAGGCATACCGCCCACCGCGTGCTGTCCTATCCTTGGGGCGGGGGTTACCTGACTCGGGTACCCCCCCCCGACTGGACCAGGCTTGGGTACCACCCCTGCTGGACCTGGCTTGGGTACCCCCCCCCTGCCCGGCTGGACCTGGCTCGGGTACCCCCACTCCTGTGGACTGACAAACAAACTGAAAATATTACCTTCCCCCATCCTTCGGATGCGGGCGGTAACTAGGTATTTTGAATGGACATCTTGAACCATTTGTCCTCGGAAAGATTATCCAAAGACTGAAGCTGAACAAGAGGCAAACAAGTCTTCTAGCAACGAAGAATAATGCACTTTGCTGCATATTTACTCACGTCACTTCGAGATAATCAAAATCTTAGTCAATAACAAGCCGAACGTTTCCCCATTTACTGCAATGCTGTTACTTGAACCTTGATTCGTGATATAAAAGTAAAACTTATTTGGTGCTTAGCGATCAATTCTTTTATTAATCTGCATGGTTATATCTAGAACCTATTATTGTGAATTACTGGGCAACAGAGTGAAGTAATGGAATAAAGTTATAAATAATTGCAACTCTTCAACATACACGAATACAAATACACTGGAAAGTTCCATGTTCATGCAGATAGCACTTACGGTGAACTCCTAAATGAGCAAATAAAACCAGTGTGTACAAATTACTGTACATTACTCGTGGGAATTGATGGATACAGACGAAGATGAAGATCGAACATTTCACTGATGCATTCATTGGCAATGTTCTTTTTTTCTCTGCTTCCAATCAGAAAATTATATGATATGGATAGATTGCGGATAGATACGCGTGTAAAATATTCTGCACTTACGTCAGTTGGAGTGTTTTTCTACTCGAGGTTATGTCTCATCTAAAATTACGAGAGATCTTGCACTGAGTTACTTTCTCGTCGACATTCGAGTTTTCCCTAAAGTAGATCATTTTGCCAACATTGGTTGAATATACTACTGGGTCAGTTGTTGAACTAAATTTTTGTTAACAATTCGGCAAAGATTTTACAAGGTTTTGGTAAAATAATATTGAACACGAGATTGATCAAATATTTGGCACAGTTTAATTTAGCCATAGATGATCCCTTACCTGTTTTACCAGGCAATGAGAAAGATCTTGGTCATGAAAACAGAGTCAACACCTACTTGTTTTACCAAGTGTACAAGGTGTATGACATTGTCTGTTTTGGAACTAGTTTGTCAATGCAGAGAAGTCATGACACCTTAGTTTCAGACATTTCTGCCTAAAACTGGTGTCTTTGATGATAACTGCATCATTACCAAATCACTGCCAAATCTTTAACAAAAATTTAATTGAGACACCAGTTTTAGGCAGAAATGTCTGAAGCTAAGGTGTCATGACTTCTCTGCATTGGCAAACTAGTCTCCAAAACAATGTCATGCACCTTGCACACTTGGTAAAACAAGTAGGTGTTCACTATGTTTTTATCACCAAGATCGTGTTCATTGCCTGGTAAAACAGGCAAGGAATCATTTGTGGTACCATGAAATTTTATGGTTAAATAAAACTTTACCAAATATGTGATAAATATTCACCATGCATTCAATATTATTTTACCAAAACCTTATGAAATCTTTGGCAAATCATTAACAAAAATTTTGTTTATTCAACCAATACAATTCTGGCAACGTTGGCAGAATGATCTACTTTAGGGAAAACTCGAATACATTGAAAGTCTAAATGTATGTAGATTTTCATTGACCATCGAACTAAGCACAAATGGAAACACGTTTGATCAAATCTATAGCATATTTCGAAGTACACATTTCTGCCACATGTCACGTACCTTTGAACGGACACGACAGGAATAAAAACATTAAAGATATGTTAGTGCACAAATGAGACAGCTGAGTAGGGGGCGTGAGATGACTCAAAGACTCAAAATCTATTCAGAAATCTTTGGTTTAAAATAAATGTTGAATATTTTAGTCAATGTCTTTCTGACAAAAAGGTTTGCACCTTTTGTTCGCCACTTTCTGAGCCAGTCATTTTATATTCCTGCTCAGTAGCCAGGCAAATGATGCTCGAACAGGCATAAGGATTACCACACAATAGTTTGACAACCTTTCATGAAATCACAAGTGGTGCCATGAATATAAAATGATGTCAGTGTAGCACACTGAAGTTTGATGGACTTCAGCAAGCTCAGTTCAACAACAAAGACAAAATCAATGTTTTGGAAACTAACGAGTAAGTTTATTTCTTTAAAATTTCAAAGACGAATGATCTTCAACTTTGAATAAAGAATACAACAAGAAAGTCCTGCGTAAATGCAAGAGGCATACCGCCTACCGCCGTAGCAAGTGCTCGCCATGTTGTCCTATCCCAAGGGGGAGTACCCCATCCCTGGCTGGGGGAGGGGGTACCATCCCTGGCTGAGGGGGTACCCATCCCTGGCTGGGGAGGGGGAACCCCATACCTGACTCGGGGGGGGGGAGGATATCGGACAAGTTGAACTATTATGGGATTGAGATGGGGTACCCTGTTAACAGACAGATGCCTGTGAAAACATTACCTCCCTGTCGTACTACGTACCCGGGCGGTAAAAACATCCCAACAGAAATCACATCACACGTGGGATTGTTAGCAGTAATCCACTAAACCAAAATGAAAAAGGTGCTAATAATAAATAGATATTCTAATATTCTAATAGATTTTCTACTTATTAAATCCACAATTTACACGTTACTAAATAGATTGATCCCTTTTCAAATCCGAAATTAGTAAACTTTCAAATTCCATGATGAAATGCCTTGAAATTGTTGAGATAGAAGGAAACAAAAGCTGTACATCTTTCAATTCCAAGTATTTTTATTAACTGGTAAAGGGTTTCCTCAAACAATTTATCACAAACTCGACAGATTTCCTGCGGAAAGTGGGTAAAGCACTTGGGCTGCCACTGGCATTCCATCCATTAAGCAGCACTGACCAGCATGAAGTAAATTCTGTAATTGATTGCACCGAAATTTCTACACAGTGATTTTGTTTGTAATAGGATTTCGTTAAGCCTTTCTGTGGACATAATGCATCCTAGTGAGGTAAACCTGCAAGGGTCGTCACTCACCTGAAATCGTGATAAATGGGATTTCACTGAACAAACTCTTACCAAAGCGGGTGTTGCAATCAGAATTGTCTAAGAATAATCATACACATGTTGTAAGACCTCAGAGAGAAGGTCAC
Source organism: Haplosyllis leylae (assembly GCA_038406175.1). Lineage (NCBI taxonomy): Eukaryota > Metazoa > Annelida > Polychaeta > Phyllodocida > Syllidae > Haplosyllis > Haplosyllis leylae. The sequence goes on along the minus strand of JBCAUG010313291.1, from coordinate 439 downwards.
TGAAAGACGACAATATCCTCAACAAGGGTATCATTTTCTCAGACTCCCTGAAATAATCACAGAATGTACACAGTACAACAATCTGGCTTACGGCCCCAAAGAAGAGCATTCCTTTCATTCTGGCAAATGTTTTAATAGATACATTGGCTTGTAACATCAAACCAATGGGACTTTCTGTATCCTTGCCAAGTCTGCGTTAAAACCGCATCTACAGGTAATGCATTCAGGCTCTGTTAAATTGCCAAGATATAAAAAGAAGCCATTCTAGAGCCATAACGTTTCCATTGTTATCACACCTCGTTTATTTACCGACATAGAGTCAGTGTTCTAAGAGCGGGTAACACCCGGTCAAGTGGGTAATGTCCGTCCCCGACCTGTCTTCACTTGCTACGAGATTTCTACTTTTTACCATCACACGCCCCTTCTACCAGTGTCAACT